>LBNU01000257.1:113312-135894 GCA_014162995.1 Artemisia annua
TTTGGACTTACGGTGATTACTTTTATAACGTAGAACGGATTAAAACGATAACTATATTAATAACGAATAATATAGTTATTACGTACTAAATTTTACGGATAAAGTGACTAGTAAATTATTTGGGAAATTGCAACATTTGAGGAAAATGGAAACGTTTAACAAACGAACGGGTCATGCCCAAATTTCTAAAAATTATAACACTTAGAGTATTTCACAAAAATACTTACCTTTATATACTTTTCTAAATACAAGTGTATATATTATAAGTACTTAATATTTAATTATATTATAAATAATAAAATATATTTATAATATAATATTTCCTTTTAATTTTTTTATTAAGGATTTCTCAGCATATATTAATTAATATATAAATAAATTATAAATATTAATTTCTACTATTATTCTATTTATATATATATATTTATTATATATATATATATATTATATAGATATATATGATATTTATATATAATATATATATATATATATAATATATTATATATATATTTATATATATTTAATATATATATATATATATAATATACCATTATATATATATAACCAAATTTGTATATGTAATAACAATATTAAATATTATATATATTACATATACATATACATATATTATGGTACTATATTATAATATAGGTATGATATATATAATATTTTATTATATATATATATATCTGTATATATATTATTATATATTATATAATATATATTATATATATTATATACTACTATATATATATAATATGATATAAATAGGTGTGGAGGGTTATTCATAAAACAAGTCCCTTATAATAGAACGTGTAGGAAGGATTGTGGGAGTGTGCAATGTTCACCCACCATGACATCATGATGAACACATCATATGACACGTAGTCACCACCCCATTCACCACCGCCGAACAATTTTTTTTTCCCCAGAAATATTTATTTTTTTGGGCAAAAAATTTTTTTTTTTCCGCAAAAATTTACTGCATCACTGTTATATTTACTTGCATCACGATTATAAAGTTACCGCATCACGTTTACCTGGCATCACAATTATATTTTACTGCATCATGGTTACTGCATTCATTGGTTATAATTTACTGCAATCATAGTTCAAGGAACTCGCCATTCATCTAAGTTTTTGGCATCTTATGTATGTAACTGCATCCGGTTTACTACATTCATGGATATAAGTTACTGCATCATTAGTTTTCGCATCAATAACATGTATGTATGCATCACAATTAAAATATGATCTATTTATAGTTTTTGTGCCATCTTATTTAAGTTTAATGCATCATAGTTACTAGTTCAGTGCATCACTCTGCTGCGTAACTTATACCCTATGCATTAAAATTATAACTTGTGGAATGCAGTAACTTTATAACGAGATGCAGTACACTTTTAATAACCTGTTGATGCACGTAAATTTTGGCGGGAAATTTTTTGCGGGAAAAAACAATTTTTTGGCCCAAAAAAAAATTTTTTTTGGCGGGAAATTTTTTTTGCGGGGGTCGGTGGGGTGGGGGTGACACATGTCATATGAGTGTCATATGATGTGGAAGGGGAGTGACACATGTCCACTCTCACAATCCTTCCTACACTTTTTATTATAAGACTTTTGATTTTAACCAACCGTACTAGGTATAGTATATAGTATATGTATATATATATAATAATTTATATATATATCATAGTATTATATATATATTATATATATATATAATATATATATATATTATATTATATATACTATATAGTATATATATATATACTATAATATAATATATATATGTATTCATATATAGTACATACAGTACTAGACGATGACATACAATTATACGGATGTTCCGTTTATACACTTTACACCATTCCCATCGCCACGAGCCATTGTCACGAGCTTTCTATTAAATATCTTTTGAACATACCGTACCACACAAAAGAAGAAATCACAAGCATATGGTAACACATAACGTAAAAACCTTTTCAAATGAGTCAAACACTTAACACATGAACGTTGTACTAAGACATACCATACTTACCTAGGTCGCGTGTCGGAGCGGTTGCACTATTTACTTATTGACTAGCGGATTGCTATCTTTTAAGGTGAGTTTATAGCCCCATTTTCTTATAAGTACTGTTTTATAAATCTTGGGGTGAGAAACATGCAAAAACTGTTTTCATGGACCAAAACTGAACTTATTTTTACACACTAGTATGTGGAAACCTAAGTTTGCTTGAATCCCAATTTGCCCTTTTTCAACACCGTCAATTCCTGCTGGGAAACGCGTATGTTATAAATAGATCTATTGAGGGTGACTCCTCCGTTCGGTTGGCCATGCCATGGTCAAGGCGAACGTATACCATGACGATCTTTTGTCGAGTGACTGGGGATTATCACTCGCGGGCACTTATATTATATTTAATGCCTTTGGCATTCTTTGTCGAGTTCGGTGGTTGAGCTTAGTGTTGCATGCGGGTTTAGTGTGTACTTGCTGATTATTGCTATGGTCCATATGTGCTATTTACTTTAAACCTATAGACTCACCAGCGTTAGCTGACTTTTAGCATGTTTTTCAGGTGCTTAAAGTATGATTATGTTGATGGCAGTGCATGGCAAGGTCGTAAGAATCTTAAGTGTTTTTACACAAGCGTTACTCTGAAAACTTTGGGACAGTCATGTAACTGGGCCTTATTTTATAAAAACTTGAACTTATGTATTACATTTGACTTAACAATTATGTAATATATTTTAACGGATTTCTACTCCGTTCTCTTTATCTTGTGTTGTGATTCCTATTTCGTAGCACCCAAATACTTGTATGCTTCCGCGAATATCTATTTTTGGGGTGTTACAGGTGTGCTTGTGGGGCGATCGATCACATAGAGTCTTTAAGTTGTAGTGTTGTACTAGACGTCATTTAATTGATTCTAAGCATATTTGTAGTTGATAATTATATCTTTGTTAATGATATTGTGGTGATGTGCATGTGTATAGTCTTTAGAGGATAATTGTTTGCAGGATTTTACAGAGTATTATGATTATGTGGATTTTTAGTGATAGTTAGTTTTACTATTTAAAACTCTCGTACATAAACGACTAAAAAAATACACGAATTTGGCTGGGATTAGGTGTGTGCTGACTTCAGATTTTGAGAGTAGTTATCGGATTTTATGCTTAGTATAGCGAAATTGGTTTTCGATTATTTGACCCTTAAATAATCAATTTAGAAGTTTAGCACTGATCATGTGTACGTGTTTGAATTTGAATAATATGTATGGAACAAGGTGTAAGAAATTTGATTTTGGCAATCTGCTTATTTATAATAATGATTTTGTCAAACACTAGAACAACTAAGTGGTTACACAACTAGAGATTGGAGAAGTACAATTAAGAATTAACTCTTGAAGTCCGTTGAGTTTCAACTGAAATGTCACAAGAAATAAATGAGAGCACAAAAAGACATAGAAAATTCCAAGCCATGGCAAGCCATTTAATTGAAGGGGACAGTATTTATTGGTGGGATACAAATAGTCGATAAAGTGCTACAAGATGATGATGACGGTGGAGGTGACTGAGATGATGATGGCAGAAGTAGTGGCCCGAATCTGAGTTTCAAGATGATGATGACGGTGGAGGTGACTGAGATGATGGTGGTGGTAGTGATGGTAGTGTGGGTAAGTGAGGTGATAATGTTAGCTTTTACAGTAAATACACCGTTCGTCCCTAAGGTTGTAGAACCAAAGTAATTAACAAAAGTGTAAATGTCTATTATGCCCTTTTACCAAAAAGTAAAATAGACATTGACTTTAGGATAACGGGTTAAGGGACACAATCGGCCTCAAAAACCCAAGTTTAAAAACCCAAGTTTATGACTCACTGCGATGATTTTCTCAAGTTTGAGTCTCTGGCAATGCTTTATGAAAAGTTTAGGGAGCAACAATGTATTTTTGTCTTTAAAATATTTGAAATACTTCTTGATGCAAGTAATAACACGATTTAAAGTTAGCACAACTCAAAGTAAGAGGGTATTTAGTCAAAAACTCACAAATACAAAGGTTTGAATAATCACAAAACCATGATGCACTTTATACCCACAACCCACCGTATCACCACCACCACCATCTTCCAGCCACCACCACCACCGCTAATAATAATGGCATCGGCCCAAAACCAGAAAACCCATTTGGAAAAAGACCCTATAAATATAAATAACTATCCAGTGCCACTGTCCCCACCATTGCCACTAATATCTAAAGACATAGAGCTTAGTAGAGCCCTGACAGCTTCTTCTAAATCAAGTGTGTTTTCTTTGGATAAAAGTGATGTCCTTTTTGAAGATGAGTGGCTTCTTGCGTTGAATAAACATCAAGGGGTTTATTGTGAGACTGTTTTGGCTTCTGTACCGAGTTTACTCAGTGATTCAACTCATAATGACTCGGTTCAACTCGGTACTTAGCTGCTCTCTCTCTCTCTCTCTCTCTCTCTCTCTCTCTCTCTCCTCTTTTTTTTTTTTTTTTTTTTTTTTTTTGAACCTAAGTGATGAATAAGAGTGGACTTTAAAGGGTGTTAGAGGGTTAAGGTTATGGGACAAAGTAGGATACATATTTTACCTATGCAGACATATTTTATATATCGAGATACCCAATGTTTATTACATCTTTATTGCCCGTAATTGTTAAACTGTAGTGCCACTACTTGGGTGGAATTGAGAAAGATGAGCACGTTTAGGATTAAAATTTAGGTGGTGGAGAATCAAAAGGTCGATTTAGGTTCGAGTTTGTTCACTAATGGAAATATCATGGCAGGTGCTAAGGGTGTAGCACGGAAAATAACCGGAAAAACTATGGGCTAAACCCATTGTCCACAATAAATATAGTATATGGACTCAGTGTAATCATATGGAGATTTCAAAGTAAACTCTAGAGCAACACAATAAGGGAGGAACCTCTATTATACGCAGCAAGAAAAAGAATGAGACTTAGATTTGAAACGCCATGCGGTTGTATTTTCTAATTAAACATCTTCATATAAAGCTTGTGCTAATTACTCCAGAGAATTATTATAAGTTAAAAAGTAGTTGTTAACTCATGTTATACATTTTTAAACTCAATATTGATTCCACAAACTTGAAGCATAAAATGAACACACGGAAGAAAATTTAAGAATGCCGGTTATATTCAAATATAGTAGTACTCAAGATAGATAAAGAGTAAACCCCAAACATATGTAGGAAAGTCAACTATTTAGCTCTTATTTACAACACATGGACCCGATCGGTGTTATTGACCGGGGAGTGTCCTATACTTCCATGAATCATTTAGTTTCTTAGGTGTAATGAAATACACACAATTATAACTAATGCACTATGCCGAGTGTACTCCACTAGCACCCTAAGAACCTCCTTTGAGGTTGGTTTGTCCGGCACCAGACGAAACATGGATATGCTCTCAGCTAACGAGCTCATTTGACATTTTCTTGTCATGCTCAAGTTATATGAGTCTGTTTTTGTTAGAAATTGGGGTTAGGGTGTGAAACCGTGTGATGACAATCTTAGATATTTGACTGAATCGTTTATAATCGACTTTCCAAATAAAGTATTTCGACCCATATTGCCTAGGTTATACGAAATCTCTCTTAGGATAAGACAATCAAAGCACTCTCCATTGTGGCCACGGAGGTTCACCTGCCCTAACTCCGGGCTATCCAAAAGGGTAGTCGCCCTGGATTAGTCGGCTCGCAATGTCGAGTGAAACCCAGGTAACCCCCAAAAATAAATAAATAAAATCAAAGCACTCTCTTTCTAGGCACAGAAGATAGAGTAAAACAAAGAGAATTGTCTGCTTTTCGTGAATGTCAAATCTGACCAGAAACTTCTGTTATTGACAAATGGCGGTTAAATACAGTTAAAGACGGTTGGATCCCAACAGTCATGACCCTTGGCCAACAAGGGGCGCAACCCCTTGACCCCGCAAGGGGGCGCAACCCCCTTGACCCCTGCGTCTTTGTTGTGGTCGAAAACATAGTAACTCAAACGAGTGTGTACTCCACACTTCCCTTACTCGTATTCGAGCTTAATATGAAATCTCATTCGTATCCTTAGTAAATCACAATTACCTAAAATAGCTGATGACACTAAAATCACCAACGGTTTTCACTTCCCGTGATTCATGGAACATTCCTTACTGGGTGACACCAATCAAGTTTAAGTATTCAAAGTATGAACTTTATATCCAACTTTTTTTTAAAATATGAGGCGGTTTATACTATTTATTTATCTTTTGTTTTCGGGTACCTCTATATTTGCAGTTATTATGTATGATTTAGTTTAGTTGTGTGCGGTTCTTATTGTAAGTTTAAAAAATACATACTACACGAGGGTTTGATATGCTCCCTAAAATAGAAGTTGGCCGAAAGTAATTTTACATGCAAAATGTGTTATCTACGCTATGAAAGAACATGATTTTGAATATTAGATTGCATTATGGGGCTTCAGTTTCACACTTTAAGAGATGGTGTATGTTTATTTCTATATGTGTAGGTACCCAGGCAAAGAAGATGGAGTTGCATCTTGCAAATAGACTTGATCGTGATACAAGTGGTGTGATATTGATCACTAAATCACATAAAGTAGCTGCAAAGCTTGTTAAGGCTTTCACAGATCACAAAGTAAGAAAAACATACATTGCTTTTTGTGTTGGGCAAGCTCCAAACTGGACAAAGATCACTGTTAAATCAGGCCATGGCCGGTCAAAGTTTGGAGCTTGGCGTGTGTATTCTACAGTAGATGTTGGTAGAACATTACCAGGTGGATCTTCCGTTAGAGACATGGAAACTTTATTTGAAGTATTATCAATAAACGGTAAAGAATGTAATAGAGAGATGAGTGATTTAAATGTAGATGTTAAAGAGAAATCATTAAATGAATGTGATGGAAATAAAGTTGAAGTAATGGTAAGGGCATTTCCTAGAAGTGGAAGAACACATCAAATAAGATTGCATTGTCAATATCTTGGAATTCCTATACGGGGAGATGTGAAATATGAAGGTGTTTATGAGTGGGATGGGATAGTTTATGATGGTCATGAACTTCATGCCGAGAGTTTGTCTTTTGAGCATCCTGTGACGGGTTCTCCTGTCGTCATTCATGCCCCTTTGCCATTATGGGCAACAAAAGTGATTGCATCGTCTTCTGAGTGAACAAGTGTTGTATCTTGTTATTAACATGGCTTCAGGACTTTCAGATACCATCTATTGGCAACATCTAAAGGTAATACTTGCAGTCCCTTTAAATTCACTACCCAGGGTGATGAGCCTCTAAATTGGCCGACTTGGAACTTGGTGACCCTCAAAGCTTTAATTTACAGCTAAACAAGTGATAACGGATATTATAGGATTAAGCATTTCAAAAAGTGGACTACCATTTCAAAAAGTTGGACAAGGGGTAGTCCACTTTTTTCATTGCACTTTTATTAATTTTAAAGAAAGCAGTCATTCCAAGTAAGTGATAGCCTAAAGTTTATAGTTCAGAACTTAACATATGTTGACATGATCATGAGATCAGAGGTGGCAAAATGGGCTGGTTGGTATGGGCTTGGGTACATTGTCAAGATGGTTAGTTTATAGTACACCTTACTGGGGCCATAACAACCCAGCAACACTAGTTGGTTTTTTTGAGTTTTATATATAGTCAATGTTTTATATATGATCACAGATTAAAAGGCTATGCGAATATAATGATAATCTAATTTTTGAAATAAAGTGATTAGGAGGTTTTATGCAGTTTGAATGCACTTTTGAAGTTAATTTTGAGTCGGTCAAATACCCTTATCCATTTTAGCAAAAAAATTGAATTCGACCCATTAGAACCAAGTATAACCCAAATCGACCCGTTTATTCATAAACGGGATGAATATCTTACATTTTTGAATGAACCCTTACAGTTCTGCTTAATTTCCTCTTAGACAATGAAGCACTAGAAGGTCGCTCGACTTCGTCACTTCATATTCTAGGAAACTTATTCTTTTAGATGTATATATAGACTGCAAATGCCTCCTATAAACTAAGTTAAGCTTATGTTGGCAACTTCTTTTTTTTTTTTTTTTTTTTTTTTTTTTTTAATTTTATTTTATTTTATTATTATTTTTATTATTTTTTTGGGCTTTTCTGTTACATCTTTAAAGAATGCAAACTGAAGATAAAAATGACATTTTGTTAAATGTTTATGCTTTTCTACAATTTACAAAAAAGGCAGTATTTTTATTTTATTTATTTATTTATTTATTTTTTTCTGTTAAACCACTAAGTTGGTAACACTTTCCGTGCCCTTGTGAACTTTAAGGGTGGTCTTTTATTTGGTTATCTGAACACATCCATTTGTTTATTTGCAGATCGACTCTTGGAACATGTTGTTTCCTTGTACACGAAGGAAAAACATTTACCAGGAAATGTTTTTATGCGTTATTTTAGTTCATAACTATAGAAAATTAGAAACCAATGGCGTTCTACTTCTAGAGGCCTTGACTCATCAGTTGACCCGAACTAGAATACGTAATCACACAAGAATGAAAAGATAAGTATTTGATCCGTATCAAGGATAGAGTAAACTCGATATTCTTTAGTATCGTATTATTTGTTCTGTGATGATTTGAGATTGTAAAAGAGTGAAGCGTGTGACGCCATTAAATTTGATCAACAGACACCAAATTATTCTTTGAAACATACATTTTGCATGATTTTTTCAACACTTTCTGTGTTTTAAGAGACCAGCATGCATGATATATGCCAAATCTTGGGACTGCTTTCAAAGTTGCCCAAGAGGAGTTGTAGGTCAGGATGGCACTTTTCGTGAAGTTGGCCTTAATTCAACTAATGGGAAATTTAATATTGAATAGATCCTTGTTTTAAGCGTGTAGTATTGCTACGTTTTCTAGTGTCCACTTTTACTATAAGTCTAAGATATTAAAAGTGACTAGTAGATTAGTTGATTTCATAGTATGAGAATAAGTTATGAAGTGAATCCAACTTGATCCTACTCGTTTTAGCCGGAGTAAAAAATAACTTATTTTGACCTAGCGTTTGTCCCGTTCATATCACCACCTCTAATTTTCACGGTTTAGAATTTATGCATTGCTTTTTCGGTTATCGCCACCGCAGTTTTCATAGCCAATGTATTGTGGTCATCACTATTCTATAGAACTCGAGTTCTTTGCAACACAAAAAGAAAAGAGTAGAATACGGCAAGTTGCGGGTTGGTGTAAAAAGATTGAAGTGAAGAACGAAAGTTCATTGGAAAGTCAACTTTGACTTGTATTTGCTTCCTTATTAAGTTGTGTACTTAGTCTAATCAAAATATAATGTTTTCTTAAGATATGAAATTAAAATATGACGTTAGCCAGTTAGCCACAACAATAAGATATCAATTGTAGTTATCATAAATCAAGTTGGTTTTCTTCATAAAGATATAACTAAAATGGAAAAAAATGTAAGATATTGAAAATCATGGAACAAGAAATGCAATCGTTGAGGTTTGTGGTGTCGTATCGATGTAGTGTTGGCGGCAACAAGGTTGTGATGAGAAAGATAACGGTTTGGCACACCCCGCTAAGTTTAAGGAATCGTTAACAAAGACGCAATGGGTTAAATAAAATGTTGCATAACTAATTTTAGGAATTTGGTTACATGAACAAATTATTTGCATGATAATGCAAACTTGATGTGAAGTCTATAGTAAGTTGGTTCTTGATGTGAAATCATAACGGGGTTTGATATATTTTTCGCCTTTAAGATTTGTAAAAAGATACAAAAAAATCGACAAAGAGTCTCTAATTTGACAAAGTACATTCTAAATCGTAGTTTTATTGTTTCGCCATTTGTTTCTTGCTAAACTTGTTTTGGTAGTGGGGAACGATTGCAAGAGCAGTGTTCGTAGCCCAACATTATGGCGTTGGCTCTCATTTTTCGGACAAACAATAAGGATGAAAAGTAAAACTAAAAAGTAGTCTTTCCCCTTCAAAGCTTCATCTATGCCATCCGGATCATTGTTCCCTGTCACGTCTCATTGTACCCTTAACGCCATTACTTATCTTGAGTCTATGGGCTTGAGAAGCTGTAGACGATGATGAAGTTTGCAAACTTAGAGATCAATATAATTTCTAGCGCTTGGATGCTAATGACATTCAAGCTAGAGATCAAACATCATAAACGATTTTTGGTAACATCTTACATACAGTCACCGTAACATGTATTTGACCAAAAGACACGTTTTAGTTTGACAAGTAAATACATTTATCAAGTATCATTTTCCTTTAAATTTCCTAATTGTATTATAAAACTAAGAAAGTACACATTTCATGAGTAAAATAATAAAGTCAAGGAAAATAAAATATTGGAAGAAAAAAAAGCAAGAAAAACGGTTTTATAAGTGCCATGAAGAAGCAAACTAATTGCATCCTTCATTTCATACATTTTCTATTTATAAAAAAGTCTAGCTGTGTATGATCTTTTATAAAGTTCATTGAAAGAATAAGAATAATGGGTTCAATGAGTGAGGGTGTAACACAAGCTGTGATACCATTGGCTGCATTAACGCTGTGTTCTCGACTTTTTCATTAAAAGAAAAGAAGTGATCCTCAATCACTTCTCTTCTTCCCTCTTCCTCCCAAAAGTGGGGTTATCATCTTCCTCCCCAAAAACACAAACACTTTCCTTCCTCAATCACTTCTTTTCTCCCCTATTTCCTTCCTAAAAAAACTCAAGAACACATGTTTGACTAACTTTCTCCCTTAATCATTTCCTTTCTCCCAAAAATCAACTCAAGAACACAGCGTAATAGGAATTGTGTTTGCTTTGACACAATGGTTTTTGGTGTCGAAAGTAAAAGTGCTTAGTGGAAATATTTCAGAGAATGGAAGTTTTAACCAACGGAACAGGTTGATCGTAAACGATGATGAAGAAGTTGGCGTTGATCCTGATCAACTTGTGTTTAAGTGTGCTGAGATACAAAAAGCAATCTCTGTTGGTAACTCTCTCATCCGTTTTTACAATTTTCGGTCGTTTTTGGTAATGTACTTGGATTGAATTTTAACGTGTTGAAGTTCAGTTGGCATTTCAACTAGTTCATCTGTATCTTCCATTATTCGTGTTCTGGTTTATTAGATTGCTTGTTAGTCCTATTTTTTAATTCGTGTTCTGAAAAAAGAGAACGTGTGCTAATCTAAGTCTTATTTTTTAGAAAAATTGAAATGTTTAACTCAATCACATAAAGATAATCAATTTTGGTCATACTGCTTTTTAACTAGAAGAAGAATTGGGTTATGACCTGTTATTTTAGTAAGTCTTCTAAGAGTGTTTGGATTTGCTAAGCTAATTATATGATTATTGGATTTTTAGGGGCAAATGATAACTTTTCTGTCTTTTCATCTCTGCTAAAAGCAATATTGATTATCAAATTGTTAATGATACTATTAAATATATCATTAATTCTGAAAATAAAGGATACTTGCTAATGGTTTTTTTTCCTATCATATATTATTTTTATTCTTGATTAAGAATAGATTGTCAAATGTTAAATTTTGAATACATCAACAATCACATGAAACGTGTGTTTATTTATTAAACTTGAAGATATGAACAGAATTTGTTAATGAGTCAACTAACCTGTTTTAACCCAATCCTGTTTGACCTGTGACCGCCATTTCACCCATTTTACCACCTATACTTGGAACTGTCATGAAGTTTTTTGAATGATCTTTGCAGGTGCAACGTCATTTCTGTATACACAATACAAGTACCTTGCAATTTTCACAGCAATTTTTGCAACTATAATCTTTTTGTTCCTCGGATCAGTGAAAAGTTTCAGCACAAAGAGCGAGCCATGCACTTACAACAAAGGAAACATATGCAAACCAGCACTAGCCAACGCCTTGTTTACCACAATCGCATTTTTACTGGGTGCACTGACATCAGTTCTCTCGGGTTTTCTTGGTATGAAAATAGCAACATATGCAAATGCTAGAACCACATTAGAAGCAAGAAAAGGTGTTGCAAATGCATTCATAACGGCTTTTCGTTCTGGTGCTGTTATGGGATTCCTTCTTGCTGCTAATGGCCTCTTGATTCTTTATGTTTCCATAAATTTGTTTAAGTTGTATTATGGAGATGACTGGGAAGGACTTTTTGAATCTATTACTGGTTATGGTCTTGGTGGTTCTTCAATGGCGCTTTTTGGAAGAGTTGGGGGAGGTATATATACGAAAGCAGCCGATGTTGGTGCTGATTTAGTTGGAAAAGTTGAAAAAAATATTCCTGAAGATGATCCTCGTAACCCTGCTGTAAGTTACTCTCTTATTTTACTTACCATATATTTAAAATGGTCAATCATTAACTTTCCAAAGCTAAAGTAGTACTTGTCAAACTTGAACTGGATAAACAAGTCTTACGTTTTCTTCAAAACTATGTTTTGTAGATTATATATTCTATCTGATTTGACGTGGTCACAATTATGATTTCCATCCTTTTCACTTTGTGTGTCTTTGGAAAAGGTCTATAGTTGACTTGTCAAAGTCAAAACAGTACTTTTCAAACACGAATCGATAAGCCTCTGACACATTTTCATCACTGCCATGTATAGTAGCTTTCTATTCAATTCAAAATGATCCGCTATGTAACATTTTTTTTCTAACTTTTCATGTCTTAATAGAGTCCAAATTGACATTTTAGAGTCAAAGCAGTCGAATACGATAAGCAACTGTTAATTTTGTTTCACCACTATGTTTCACAGCTTATTCTTTATATCTAGATGCACATGATGACCAAATTTTTCTCAAAAATTATATTTCACTTCCCATGCTTTATAAAGGTCCGAAATTGACTTTTGATAGTCAAAAAAGTACATTGCTACCTCAAACTTGATTGGAAACTCTTACATTTCACTATGTTAAAGGTTATTATTTCTATCTAATAAAGTATGACGGCCTTCAAACAAATCCATTGTTTTCTAGTAAGGTAGTATTTAAGCCTCTCAAAATTCTAACATGGCTTCTGCTTTCTAGTTCTAATAACGGATTTGATCTTTGAAGGTTATTGCGGATAATGTGGGTGATAACGTAGGTGACATTGCTGGTATGGGATCCGATTTATTTGGATCATATGCAGAATCATCATGTGCTGCTTTATTTGTGGCATCCATTTCATCATTTGGTGCTAGTCATGATTTCACAGCCATGGCTTATCCTCTCCTTATTAGCTCAATGGGAATTATTGTTTGTTTAATCACAACCTTTTTTGCCACTGACTTTCTTAAAATAAATGGTATTGCTGATATCGAACCATCTCTTAAACGTCAACTCTTGATTTCTACTATATTAATGACTGGTGGAATAGCTCTCGTCAGTTTCACCGCTTTACCATCAGAGTTCACTATCTTTGACTTTGGTGCCAATAAGCTTGTTAAAAACTGGTATGTGGTTATTCCGTTCATAGCATTTGGTTACTTTACAGACTGTGACGTGCCACTTAAAACAGTTTTATTATGTTCATTTGTTTTGTTTTCCAGGCACATCTTCTTTTGTGTTTCGATTGGTCTATGGGCAGGTTTGGCTATTGGATACATAACGGAGTATTACACTAGCAGTGCATATAGGTAAAGTTTTTCCACATGGTTTGACCTTTAAATTGCATGTATACTACTTATTAAGTAAAAGTTCAACAGGAACATTGTTCTTAATTGAAGAATATTTTCTAAGTTAATATTTTTCATAGATCTTGCGAACTACAAAAAGTAGTTCATATAATCTTGAGTTGGAATGTTAGTCCGCTAGACCTTAAAAGTCAAAATGTACCTTGTTGGAAAACCAATTATATTTTTGAATGCATATGACATGTTTTTTTAATACAATTTGCAGTCCGGTGCGGGATGTGGCAGACTCCTGCAGGACAGGTGCAGCAACAAATGTGATATTTGGATTGGCTCTCGGATATAAATCTGTTATCATCCCAATATTTGCCATCTCTTTAGCCATTTATGTGAGCTTTAGCTTAGCTGCCATGTACGGGATCGCAGTGGCTGCTTTGGGGATGCTAAGCACCATATCGACTGGTCTGGCAATTGATGCTTATGGACCGATCAGTGACAATGCCGGTGGTATTGCAGAAATGGCTGGAATGAGTCACACCATTCGTGAAAGAACCGATGCTCTTGATGCTGCTGGAAATACCACTGCTGCTATTGGCAAGGTAAAATTCCCTTGCTATCAATATTCTTAGAAGTTATAGTTTTTCATATCAAATCAAAGCTGAAAACTAGTCTGTTTGACCACAAAAGTCAAAGGGTGTATCTAGAAACTTTGAAATTAACACATTCGCAACGATGTAACTGTGACTGGTTCTCAGGGTTTTGCAATAGGATCGGCTGCTTTAGTCTCTCTTGCTCTATTTGGTGCATTTGTGAGCAGAGCTGAGATTGAAATAGTAAACGTGTTGACTCCAAAAGTCTTCATTGGTTTACTGATAGGAGCAATGCTTCCTTACTGGTTCTCTGCCATGACAATGAAGAGTGTGGGCAGTGCTGCTTTGAAAATGGTGGAAGAGGTTCGGCGCCAGTTCAACACCATTCCTGGACTAATGGAAGGAACTGCAAAACCAGATTATGCAACTTGTGTTAAGATTTCTACTGATGCTTCACTCAAAGAGATGATACCTCCTGGTGCTTTGGTTATGGTTACCCCTCTTGTTGTCGGGACCTTTTTTGGAGTTGAATCGCTTGCTGGTGTACTTGCAGGTTCACTTGTTTCAGGTGTCCAGGTACAATATATGCGTTCCTTCAGTTTTTAGAGGTGGCAATTCAACATATTTACATGTGAACTTTCTGTGCGGGTTATGTATTATCTCTAATGCCTCACTTAAGTAAAATGAAAAAGTTTAGCAAACCAGAAAGCGGGTTCAAACTATCACACTATTATCAGTATTATATCATTGATATTTGCAAAGAAAATTTTAACAAAATTTCAAAAACCATGCGGATCCGTTTACTAGTTTTGACCTGTGACCTAATTCACCCATTTTACTGCTTTTACATTCTCATAACATAAAAGATTATCCATTAACTGAAGTTGTCATTTTTAATATTTTTTCAGATTGCAATATCGGCTTCTAACACAGGCGGAGCATGGGACAATGCCAAGAAGTACATCGAGGTAAACCTATTGATAGAAGTTGACTCTTTAAGGTCAAACTTGCTAGTTTTGAAACTTGAGATTGATAGTGAGAATGTTACTCACCTCAACATCAATATAGTTTTTTCTTTGTGTTTGTCATGAAGCATAAATTGACGCTTAAAATTTCTCACATATATATGTGAAGAATTGATGTGAATTCCGAAACTGAAAACAAGTATTTTGATGTGTAGGCTGGTGGGTCAGAACACGCAAGGACGCTAGGACCAAAGGGATCGGATGCACATAAGGCAGCAGTGATAGGGGACACGGTGGGTGACCCATTAAAAGATACATCAGGACCGTCGCTCAACATTTTGATCAAGCTCATGGCTGTGGAGTCCTTGGTGTTTGCTCCATTTTTTGCCACTCATGGTGGTCTTTTGTTTAAATGGTTTTGAGCTTTTGATGTTTAATTCTTCTATTAGTGTATCAGAGATTGTACTATATATCATGCTGTGTAAGATATTACAGATTTGTTTAATGATTACATAAACAAATATAGCAACAATGGTCGTGGAAGATGATGAGTGGAAGTCCGCGGAATAATTTGTTTTCCTTGTCCCACATCGCCATGAAATAGAGGAGATGCTCGGTATTTCATGTACTAAGAATAAAACCGTGAGGCAGAGGTGCCAAAGCGGACAATATCAACTATGATAGGCTGGTTCATATCGAAGGGTTCATAACATCATTCGATTATTCTATGCTGAGAGAAAAGAGCCTCAACGAATGATGAGTTTTCTAACAAACATGTTTTAGAATGTTTGCAATAAATCACAAGTAAAATAGAAAACAATCCTATATATCTATCGTACCACGTTCTTATTTTCAGTGTTAATTCTCACTAGTAGCACGGTACGTATTCAATTCATGCCTTAGTCACCATAAACCTACGATCATGTCTTGCCCTTTATATGGACTGGAATTCGAACATTTCGATATCATATCATACTTGTAAATGTATGTGTATTGAATGAATCGTAATCGAGATTACGATGAGTATATAGATACATGGATGCTAATTAACCGGGCTGGCCTAATACACTAACATATAATAATACACATTACATAATAATACTCCACTAATAGCCACCCGCAGTTGGAGTGAGAGGACGCAAAACACTGAAACTGGTCCAAAACTCATCAAACAATGCAGATAGAAACCCTTTAGTGAAAATATCGACATACTGATAACATAAGGGAACATGCAAGACGCGAACCTTTCCGGTCACAACTTTATCTCGTACGAAGCGAATGTCAATCTCGATGTGCTTTGTGCGCTAATGCTGCATGGGATTAGAAGATAAATATATCACATTGACATTATCACAATAAACGACAATAGTTGAATGGAGAGGAGCAGATTCCGCAACTAGAAAGTCTCAGCCACCGCATTGGCAGCACCACGATACTCTACCTCAGTACTAGAGCGGGACAGAGTGTACTGCCTCTTAGAAGACAAAGACAGGAGATTGTTGCCAAGGAAAACACAATATCCTGAAGTAGTACGTCGAGTGGCCGGACAACCTACCCAATCAGCAGAACAAGCCACCAAAAAAGAAGTCGAGGAAGAATACAACTGAAGACCATAATCCAAAGTAATGCAAACATAATGTAAAATCTTCTTAAGAGCGGCGAGATGAGGCTCCCGAAGATCATGCATATAAAGACAAACCTTCTGAACCGCATAAGACAAATCAGGTCTAGTAAAGGTGAGGTACAGTAAAGCCTAGGAAAGACTCCGATAAAGAATCGAATCAGAGACCAGGGAGCCACCAACTCCCAACATAGACTCGGTATCAACGGGAGTCTTGCATGAATGAGAGTTGCGCATACCAACGCGGTCAATAATCTTTGATGCATACTCTTTCTGACAGAGAAACAATCCCTTAGAAGAACATGTGACAGAAATGCCCAGAAAGTAGTTCAGCGGATCAAGATCTGTCATTGAAAACTCTTGATGTAATGAGGCTATAATCCTCTGTAACAATGTTGAGAATAAGTTGATGAACAAAATATCATCCACATATAGTAATAAGTAAGCAACATCATACCCATGTTTATAAAGTGAACAAGGACGAATCACATCTGCTATAAGAAAAACCAATACGAGTAGCATAAGTTGCAAACCGCTTGTTGAGTCAAATTCTGACCAAATTATTCCTCACAAGTGTTTGAAACACTAAATCAAAGCCTAAGTTAAGGATAGGCTGATAGCTGATCACATCAGAGATCCAACTCTGAGATCCAACTTTCTCTCTGATAGAGTCAATGCGTAAACCACAGAGCAAAGTTTACCCTTGACTAAATGATCAGCACAGCTGATCATCATTAGGTATCCAAATGACTCAAAGATAAAACACCTTTGAGTGAACCTCAGAGAAGTCAGAGTCAAAAGCCACTGAATGGAAAAACAGCGGTTCTAAGGTACTTACTGAGTGTTCACATATCCGAGGATAACTCCTCAGATATGTTGGATATCTTCTTAGCCGCAACAGTCTTGCTTTGCAAAAGACAAAGTCCAAAACTGTATGAAAACTTTGTAACCTGATGATGAACTCAAATAAGTACATTTTATTAGCATCATTTATCCTATTTATTTAACTTGTTTTACTTTATTATGTATAAGAATCGGTGCTTTAATGTTTACTTTAGTGATTCTTAGGTAAAAACAGGTAAAGGGTGAAACTTGGCGATTTTGGACTAATTACGGAGCAAAACGAACAAGATGTCAAAAGTCTACTGAAACCCAGAAGATGCGCCGTATCTCACTCAACAGATACGCCGCAATATCATACTTAGATGAATTCGAAGACCATTGCCTGACTTTGAAGAATGCGCCGCATGGAATTCTACCATGCGCCGCATATGAAACTCTGGTCAAAGAAGAAGATCAAGCTCGTTCTACTCCAGATACGCCGCATCACACAAGTAACATACGGTGTATCACTATCAAGACTTCACCAGAAACAATCCAAGACAACTGAAGGACATGCGTCGCATAAAGATTCAAGTTACGCCGCATCTAAAGGCGGTGTACGAATATTCCAGAATATAATAAGCTTGGACCCCACGCGAAGTTAAGTCAATGCGCCGCATCTCATCATTACATGCGCCGCACTCAGACAGAAACTATAAATACCCCAAGACCTAGACTAATTTTGTGTGCACCATAACCCTAAGGAGACGAATTCAGACGAACAAGCAACACAAGACACACCCCAAACGAAGATCTTAGAGCTGTAAGAAGGTCCTGCATGTATTTAATTCATTAAGTAGTTTTGTTTTATTGTAATAGTAAGCTTTGAATCCATCAGGACTGATGGCCGGTAGTTTGTGAGTACGCAATAATCAAATACCCGCCTTAAAATTGCTTTCCCATCGATTAAAGTTTATATGTTTGATGTCTTTGGTTTCCTTATATTAGTGCATTGATTACCTCTGTGTCTAGCTGAGCACTGCTGAGCCGCCATACTCCTTCCTCGCCTACTCACTCCGATGTCTTTAGATGGTAGGATATTCATAAGTAATCATTAAGGGTTTACTCGCCGATATAATAGCCAACGAGTACGGATTAATTTTATACACTTCATATAAAACTAGCAATAAAACAAGTGACAAGCTATCTTAATTATCAGGATAGGCCTTCTTATTGTCTCTATTATCTATCTGTGTACGTGTATGCTATTCGCTGATTTGTTCTCATTGGTATTTACAGTTTAATTAAATAACGAAACCGTGACAGTCTCTCAGGCTGAACCCCCTATCATTAGATTAGACTGTAAAGCTAACTTAGATATTAAAATACTAATTAGGATAATTAGATAATACGTTCCACTCTTAGTGATCGACACTCTGCTTACCATTATATGCAAACTGACTGGGTACACTGCTCGTTAAGTGTGTGTGTGTTATTGATAAGTCGGCTAAATATAAATGTAAAACTTGAGTAGGCATTAAACTGCTAAACCGCAATGACACATCACACGCATCACCTGATATCGGAGTTAGCTAAACGAAGGGCAGAGAAGTGACAAACCCCTGAGACCTAAAGGACTGATAAATGTCTTTAGGTCTCTAAAAATGACTTATCATCTTAAGCTTTGCAGAAGAACCGGTTGCACTTATCAGATACACTCAGAGTATTTTTTTCAACATACATGCAAAGTGTATCCTAGGACCTGACTGAAGTACTCAGACATGCTTAGTGTTAATACAAATATCGCCTAAAAACGTTATTTATATTTTAGGATCTTTGCTAAGTTTTGTTAATGACAAAGTACAAACTTTAGCCTATAAGTAATTCATCACTTTAGTTTTAAGTCTTGTATAACTAGACTTAACATTTCTTTTTGAACATAAACATAGTTTTTATTTCTTTAAAAAGAAAGTGTCACATCACATTAATAGAAAGTTTATGTGTTTGACCATCTTTGGTTCTTACACACTTTTGGAAGTATTCCACATTGAGTCAATGCATAACTTGATGTGACCTTGTGTGTCATAACATAGTCTTTACTTCCATAAAAAGAAAGTGTCACATCTCACCAATGTGCACTTATAGTAAGTTTGTGTGTTTGACCATCTTTGGTTCTTACACAACTTTTGAAGTACTTCTCATTGAGTCAATGCATGATATAGATTGATGTGACCTTGTTTGTCTTGGAGGGATTTACTTTGTGTGCAAGTTTGGACATGTCAGTTCTGGCGGAACCCTGGAGGAACACGGGCGGAACCCTTCTGAGGGTGCCGCCGTTTCCGCCAGAGCTGACACTTGGTTGTCTATAAATACCAAACAACTTGCAAGAAATCTCTCATCACTTTAGGCCATATTATTCACATATCCTCTCATCTAACTCAGTAACATTTGACTTGTGTGATTCTCTTATGTAGCAAAGGAGTTCAGAAGTTCATCCAAGAAGTTACAAGTTTCAACTCATAAGTTGCAAGACTTGTTATCTTTGTTATGTATAGACTTCGGTAGTTTATAAGTTAGTTGTATTATGTGTAGAAGTGATCGGTTAGTATTTTAAGCCTCAAAATACATAGTGTGTAGGTAGTGGTTGTACCCGTGTAAAGAACTTGACATCTAGCTTAGTGTCGGTAAAAGTATAAGCGACGATGGGAGTGGTTGTACCCTTGCAAAAGAACTCGACATCTAGCTTAGTGTCGGTAAAAGTGTAAGCGACGATGGGAGTGGTTGTACCCTTGTAAAAGAACTCGACATCTAGCTTAGTGTCGGTAAAAGTGTAAGCGACGTTGTAAAGGTTTCTCCACCGGGAAAGGAGTTTGTTGACTAGTGAAAGAAACTCTCGAGTTGGATACTCGGGGCGTGGACGTAGGGCAAGGAAAATAGAGTTCCTTGTAGCCGAACCACGATAAATACTCGTGTCATGGTTTGATCGTTTCTTTACTTATTCTTACTTGCTACTTATCATATCGTTGATAATATCTTTGCATATATCTTTGGATGTTTGATAAGTATATCTTAGATTCAATCTTTGATTATACGAAAGTTTTCAAAAGGATAATTAACTTAAAAAGCGGTAAACTATTCAACCCCTTCTAGTTTTCCACACTTAGGTAAGAATAATTTGAGTTAAAGCTTAGCAGGAAAACCCTTGGAAAGATAAGGATTCACCAAGAGTAGGGAAAGCGACTTGCATGTACAAACGTTGTCAGCTCTGTAAATCAACCCTAGTCACACAAGTGCACATGTACCTTACTTCCAGTTTACTTCTAGTTTAGTTATTACTATTCTTGCAACTACTAACAGTGTATCTCCTTTGGTCTATAAAAGGGAGGTTAGTAGTAATGATAGGTAAC
Organism: Artemisia annua; assembly: GCA_014162995.1. Classification (NCBI taxonomy): domain Eukaryota; kingdom Viridiplantae; phylum Streptophyta; class Magnoliopsida; order Asterales; family Asteraceae; genus Artemisia; species Artemisia annua. The sequence continues at coordinate 134,354 of LBNU01000257.1, forward strand.
CGATTCCATCTCTAGAACACACTTCCTCTTATAAGTGTGATCTTCCTCTTTATAACTTGAAGAGAAGCATTTGTCATTACCAGCGATAGTATATCGCAACTATCCCTCGTAAAAGCTTTCACCTTCAACCTCTAAAGTGAGACTGATACAGTCGTAATGTACAAATGGGTATTATTAGTTGATCAAAGTCAAGATTGTGTAACCATGCCCTTAATTATAATGAACTTAAGTTATTTTTATTTGCTCAAGTTTTTATTCATACAATTCATGGTGTTGCACACGTATATCGGACCAACACAAACCGCTAAAAAGAGACACGAGGTACCTGATTAAGACCAAACAACGATCTTTGTAAGAGACAAACATGATCGGGACGTTGAAGATCCCAAAAACCAGGAGGCTGATGGACAGGACAATGCCGAGAAGCAGCAAGACTAAGAACTGTGCGAATTGTAGCCGATTTAACAATAGATATTGGATATCGGCAATTTCTGATAACTTCGTTTTCTTTTTCTTTTTATTTATGAAATGGTGGTTTGATTAAAACAAATAGTATTTTATAAAAAGCCTTACACTGATTTAAACATGGATAACAATGTGTGGTTAAAAGCTTATTGCATTTTGTCATGATAGATAAGAGTTCATGTAAATATGCACTTGTTCTTAAATAAGCCGGATGAATTTTGTGGTTCAAGATGTGGTTGCTTATGTGGAGATTACCGGCATTTAAGGTGTGACATGGCATTGACATGAAATAAAATGGTTCATGTCATCTTTCATGTCTTGTCTATTATATAGAGCGGGATTAGACACAAACTGGTCACTGATATTCCAAAGGATGAAACTAATGGCACCTGCGGTGTCAAGCGACTTCGATGAAGTTTCATTTTGTAGCATTAATTTTTGTAAAACATCTCGAATTTATTAAATGGGTCGGATCAAAGATAAAATGTGCTTCTAGTGCATGCTAAGTTTCTTAAAAAAGTATTTTTATAAGTCAATCTCCAATAACTCGAAAATTACCAATAACTAGTTTTTACATCAATAAAAGTACAACAAACAAAGGGTCCAATAGTAGGAGTACAAACGAGTCAACAAATGAGAAATCAACATGAGTATGTTCTTGAATATAATTTAAGATATGAAATAAAAAAGATAAAGTGAAACAAAAAATATTATGTTTTCGAGTATTAAAAAAAAAAAAAAAGTAGTAATAATATTTATTTAGTTGATTTTAAAATAAAATATTTCCTTTTAAAAGGGGTAAAGCTAAAGATACGCAGCATATTTTTTCAAATAAACTGATCTACGCAATGTACTTTGTAAAAGCCAAAGATACGCAACGTATTTCAAATAATCTTCGATCTAGGTAATATGACCGGTTACCAACAGGTTTACAGGTTACCAAAGAATAAAAGTTACACCGTTAGTCCCCAAACTGGAAAAAAATTGCGCATTTGATCCTATTTAGTTAACGGTCGTTAAAATGTTTTTTTAAAAGCTTTTAAAATTGTTTTTCTTAAAATCTAAATTAAGTCTCT
>LBNU01000257.1:143273-173582 GCA_014162995.1 Artemisia annua
TGGTGTCTGGTCTGATATAGTTCTGCCCATGTTCTATGGGGTTTTCAGTGCCATTAGGTGAGTAGAAATCCCGGGAAACATACATATCTTTTACTTATACGCACGAAGTATCATTGCCAAGGCGCACAAGGGATATAAGGACAGGTGAGGTATAGATTAATTGCTACAAGTTCTGGTGCTGTATCAAACATCAAAGTTAAAACGATATCATGGCTTGTGTTCCAACTAGGCCTGTTTCATGTAGCTAGAATAATCATTAGTTATTGAACACTGGAAGAATAAAATTTTATATGTTAGTTAACAACTCTCCTTAGAAGTTGAGGTTAATATACTAAATTCATATTTGTGTATACTGGTAGGTTGCAGCTGCTGCATATGACAGACAAGGGGTAGCTGCTCATGCCGAAGGTCTTGCCACCAAAATTAGAAATAATCTGACCAATTCAATGAAAGCTCTTGGTGTGGACATATTGACAGGTTTTGGTGCTGTTGTGGTATGTCTTCTACTGTTTAGATCCATCCTTAAAATTGATTGAATTAAATGTGGCATGGCGTAGTAGGTGACCTCTTGATTGAATTATATGCAGGGTCCACAGAAGGTGAAATATGGAACATCTGGGGGTCCTGAGACAGTCATTACTGCAAAAGATATAATTATTGCCACTGGTTCAGTACCCTTTGTCCCTAAGGGAGTTGAAGTTGATGGTAAGTGCTTTTCTTCTTCAAACATTTCCTGCATCATGTACAAAAAAATCTGAACCAAGGAACATTAGAAAAATGAGATAAACCAAAAGTAGGTTAAAGTTATTATAACGCGGATATTAAAATTTGAATGTCTTGCAAGATTTTCTTCTTTAGATGAACCTTTTAATATCTCTCATGGAGCAACTAAACTTGTTAGTTGGCTGCTTGCAGGTAAGACTGTAATAACAAGTGATCATGCACTCAAACTAGAGACAGTTCCAGAGTGGATAGTTATTGTAGGAAGTGGTTACATTGGACTTGAATTCAGTGATGTCTACACAGCACTGGGAAGTGAGGTGAGCGTTGCCGATCCAGTGACACATATTTTCTTTCAAGCTATTTTTTTTATTCACTGTCATAGTAGGTGAAATAACAAGTACGCTGTATGCTCTAACTTAGACAGAAGCAATTGATCTGAAATATGTATATATTCTGATGTTGCATTATTTGTTTAGTATGCATGCGAGTTATATCAATAGTAGCAGATTATGGTTCATCAAGGATATGCAATTATGGGCAACTTACTAACTTGTAATGAATGTGGATAATGTTTAATCTTATTGGCATTAAAGTTGTCACTTTTATAATCCGCTCTAGCTTTTCAATAGGTTGCTTATCCAAAAATGACATTACTGATAGTATTGAGTGCTGTGCATGTAGCTTAAAGTTCTTTTGCAATGTCAGCCAGTTGTTTCGTGTTGTTATGATTTCCGTGTGACAACCATAAGACTGCATCATTAGCTTCACTCTGTTTAAACTAAAGAATTTGTGCTAGTAACTTTTATTGGGCTGCTTCTATTTGAGATATACTAAAGTACACTTTTTTGATATGGCTACTCATTGTTGCACAGGTTACATTTGTAGAAGCTTTGGACCAATTAATGCCTGGATTCGACCCTGAGATTGGAAAATTGGCTCAAAGGGTTCTCATAAATCCTCGAAAAATTGATTTCCATACTGGTGTATTTGCAACCAAGGTTCTTACACTGTCATGTTCATTTTCTTTTCCAGCTATAAGTATAATTATTTTATGGTGTTTACTGTAGTATTTACCTTTTCATTTGTTGTTGACAGATCACTCCAGCAAAGGATGGAAAACCTGTAACAATTGAACTTACTGATGCTAAGACGAAGGAACTAAAAGATACATTAGAGGTGGGCATCATGGTGCTAAGATGGAGGAAAATGTTCTCTTCTCATAACAATATGAATCACTCAAATTATTATCTATCATTCTGTCTTTTATATTTTCAGTCGTCTTAAATATATTTTGCCTGTGTGCTTTTGTATTTGATGTAGGTGGATGCTGCTCTTATTGCAACCGGAAGGGCTCCTTTTACAGAGGGTATTGGTCTGGAGAGTGTAAGTGAACCTCCTATTATTACTACATATTATAGGTGGCAATATCGACCTATTTATTTGTGAATGGTTCTATTTGGGTTATGTTTTATGCCAAACGGGTCAAATGGGTCGCACGGCTCAGGTGCATAAATTTTTTCCAAAGTGTATTCTGAAGGTATATAACCTCCTAAACTGATTAATTCAAACATTGAGTTTTTGGAACTATATTTAATGCTATTTTCTCTAAAGACTAAAAAGTGAACAAACCAGTGTTTGTGGGTCAACCTGACCTGGCTAGTTTTGACACGAACCCATGTGACCCGTTTACTCTTACCCACCCACGCCTCCTTCTACAGTATATCTTGAAGCCCCTGGTATATGATCAGAGTTGAAATGAAAAATATATATCCTGGATTTCTATAGGTCAATGTACAAACACAACGTGGTTTTATTCCTGTTGATGAACGCATGCGAGTGATTGACTCAAAGGGAGAACTGGTACTTCAATATCTCCTTACATTATCATTTCCACATTCTACATTCCATGTTTTATTGACATAAGGTCTCGGCGACTAGGTACCTCACTTGTATTGCATTGGTGACGCTAATGGAAAGATGATGCTTGCTCATGCAGCAAGTGCCCAGGGAATTTCAGGTATCTTTACTTCTAAATGTTAATCAGTCATCTACTATGAGTTTTAACCGTACCTGTACGACTATATGACTTTTTAATTTGTTTCCTTAACCTAGTTGTTGAGCAAGTGTCTGGAAAAGATCATGTCCTAAATCATCTTAGCATTCCAGCTGCATGTTTTACCCATCCTGAAATCAGTATGGTTGGATTAACAGAGGTATGCTTCTCTATTCTAATGTTTATGTTTGAATATCACATAGGTATAAATTAAAAATTAATAGTATTTGCCTAAGATGGAGGAGACTTGGAAATTTGGAGATTTCAACTTCATGGAGAAGCATGCACATTAGTAATGTAACTTAGCAAGTTGTAGCTCTTCTTTGAGCATGTACACTGTTGACTATACAGTAATACGCACAAAGGCCACATTAACAACTTAATTTTTGTTTAATAAAGAAACTTCTAGCTGAGTCGTTTGAGTTACTAAAATTTTCAGCCTCAAGCGAGAGAAAAAGCTGAGAAGGAAGGATTTGAAATCAGTATTGCCAAGACAAGCTTCAAAGCCAACACTAAAGCCCTAGCGGAAAATGAAGGAGACGGAATAGCCAAGGTAATTTTATTATTCTTAGAAATATGATTAATTTATTATTATTTTTTATTTTTTTCGTGCACATGGTTAGATTGCTTATATAGCTTCTTTGCTTCTGTGCAGATGATTTATAGACCTGATAATGGAGAGATCCTTGGGGTCCACATATTCGGAATGCATGCTGCAGATCTCATTCATGAAGCATCAAATGCTATTGCTTTGGGAACACGTATACAGGTTTGACTTTAGTCTTTTACTTGATGTGCCAAACAGACTGGTCGGGCAGGTTGGGTAATGGATCAAAGAGGTTCAGGTCAAATGGGTCATCTTTAAGTTCTGGTCAAAACACGCTGGATCGATCTGCGATCACTTTTATTTATTTATTTATTTATTGATTTCTTAAACATATTGATGTTGTTATGTGGTATATGAATAAGATATTTTTTTTTTTTTTTTTATTTTTTTTTTTTTATTTTATTAACTGACTTATGAGGTTTTAAGCATTTGAGTACACTTTAGACAACTTTCAACCAATTTGATCTTTATTAACTACATACAACCTGAATTGCCTGGTTCATATAAACGTGTTAACTTGCAACTTCTTGTTTTTACATTGAAGTATTAACAGGAAATCAAGAAACAAATTTCAAACTAAACTGTTGTGTTTGTAATTTTCCAAGTTGACCAGAGTGTTACAATAAACCTTATTATCAAGCATAGTTTAAAATTCTTATTTGGTCTTTCTTTCCTTAAACAAATCACATTCTGTCATGTGTTTTTTAAGTCAGTAAATTCTGTTACATGCAGGATATCAAGTATGCCGTACATGCCCATCCAACTTTGTCTGAAGTTATTGATGAACTGTTTAAATCTGCCAAGGTAATCTCTACAAACTCCTTAGGGTTATTAGACAAAGATGTTACTAAAGTTTGCGTTTGTGTTGTCCTAAGGTAATAAAGTTTCAAAGTTGTCATCCAGGTTACTCAACGTCACGGGTTTGTTTTATGTGTTACTGAACCTTTTAAAACAGTACACTCAGGTCACTCCCACGGTGGGCAACCTGTTGTTAGCATTTCAATTTTCAAACATTGACATGTTAGGTCCCTGTGGTTTGTGGTGTATCACGAATTTAGTCCATAATTTTTTATATCATACATTTAACTATTTGCATCGTTAGTCCTCATTGACTATTCTTACGGTTTTATCCTTTTTCGTCCGTTTCGTCCGTTTTTCTCATGTCTTCATAGGTTTTTATCAGTTTTCGTCCGTTTTTATACGTTTTCATCCATTTTCTCATGTTTTTATCCGTTTTTCTCACGTTTTCATATGTTTTTATCCGTGTTCATACACTTTTATTCGTTTTCATCTATTATTACACGTTTCATCTGTTTTTCTTATATTTTATCCGTTTTCATCCATTTTTATACATATAATATGTATGAAAACGGATAAAAATCGTGATTTAATATCGATACATCATTTTGGATTTAAAATCGTGATTTAAAATCGATTCATCCATTTTCTTATATTTTATTGTTTTCATCTATTAAAATATCGCGAGTCTTGATGTAAAACATCATTTCGGACAACTTTCGTGTTTTACACTTTTGATGATTCAGACCAAAAAGGAGTCAAAATCGTGATTTAAAATCGATACAGAAACAGACAAAAATGTATAAAAGAAGACGAAAATGTATAAAATTAGATAAAAACAGATGAAAACATATGAAAATCTATGAAAACGGACTACAACGGATAAAAACGTATGAAAATGTATAAAAGCGGATTAAAACGTATGAAAATATATAAAAACGGTCAAATTAACATAAATATAACTTGGATGACAAATATAACAAGTCGCAAGAAGTTGGGTAACGTGGATGACAAAAAATGCATGCCACGTAGGATTTTCACCGGTAACTCTAGGTTACCCAAAACACAGTAACAAATTTAACCGGTCACATTAAGTTGAGTAACCTGGATGACAACTTTGAAACTTTATTACCTTAGGACAACACAAACGCAAACTTTAGTAACATCTTTGTACAATAACCCAACTCCTTAAATGAGCAAGATACATTTTCTGTTGATATTAGGTACAAAACCGAATGATCACACTACCAATTATACAATAAAATGACATTTATTGTAAACTATAAAATGAATTGCCGTCTACTCGAAAGTTGAATGTTGAAAGTAACCAAATTAATAAGTTCACTGCAAAAACCATTAGTAAACAATGGTTTGGTTGTTGGTCTTTAGGGTTGTACTCTTATCTCTGTTGTACTTGTGCAGGTTACAAGCCACGTTCCTAGTGCGGCACCTGAACCAGTTGCAGTGTAAGATAGGCCTGCGTAATGTTGTGAATTTTGTGGCCATATTACATGCTTTTGCAATTCCTTATGAAAATAGCAACACAAGACCGCCAATAGATTAGATGAAACCCCATTGTTTTCTAAAGATTTATCGCCACAAATCCTTATATTATCTCCTCAATCCTTCGTTCGAAGGCAAGTTAGTCACCTTCTCCCCTCTCCTTTGTTTTATTGCTAATTTGTATAAACAGTTCAAGTTTTGTAGCTTAAATGTTTCTGAATTTATGTTATATTTAATCCAATAAATCTTTGTATGTGCTATCTTTGGTTTCAATGTTGATAAATGATGATGCTTTAGTAATATGTATGTTATGAGTTAGAAAAACGTACCGTCTGGAAACAAACTTTTCTTATTACACAGGGCGTGCGGGGGAGGGGATGGATTCCTTTCCCTTTCCTTAGCATTACCATTGCCTTTCCTTTTCCCATTACCGAGTTTGAACCAAGCACAGTTCATAAAGCTGTTGTGGAAATGTAGTCACTTTACAATTTCACTCTTTGACAATTTTGGAATTCTGTACGAATGGGTAAACATTTAACTTTAACATAGGCAGATCTACAAAGCATGTTCTTGCCTTGTGTAAGATCTGCGTTCAGTCGTTATAGTTCTGCAATGAAACACCAACAAGGATAATTCTTTTTAGTGAATCTACAAACCAACATGGCCGCACTTTTCTGTGAATCTGCAAATGAAGTTGGTTTACAACTTTAGTAAAAAACTACCAAACTCGATATTCTAACACTCCAAAATTACTATAAAAACTTGATTTCTAACACTTCAAAATTACTCTATGCAATGAAACCATGTGTGTAGCGTGTGTAAAAATAGGTGTTTTAGAAATAAAGAAAACATGTGTGTGAGTTATGGTAACGTATGTTCTTGTGTCTTAGAAATAAAAGAAAACATGTGTGTGAGTTGTGGTAACGCGTGTTCTTTGTTTGAGTTGTATCCAACTTAAGGTCAATTTCCAACTAAAGTACATTACTTTTTTTCTTGCACAAAAAGACGACCAACTTTTTTTTTTTGGCGGATTTGGGTTTTTTACTAACTTCCGTTAACCTACTTCGTTAGAAAATTACATAATTGGTCATTGAATATGTATAATCATTTCATGCACAGTCCATCACAACCAAAAAATTCTAAAAAAATGTTTTCGAAAAAAAAATAGGAAAAATTTTTTAAAAATTAGAAAATAAAATATATATATATATATATAAATAAAAAAAATAGAAAATAAAAGAAAATCAAAATCTTTTTAAAAAAATTAAAAAATTAGAAAATAAAAAAAAATTAATAATTTAAAAAAAAAATTTTCGAAAAAAAAAAGGAAAAAAAATTTAAAAAATTAGAAAATAAAAAAATATATATATAAAAATAAAAATAAAAGTTAGAAAATAAAAAAAAATCAAAATTTTATTAAAAAAAATAAAAAAATTTAATAATTTAATAAAAATTTAAAAAATCAAAAAAAATAGAAAATAAAAAATTTCCAATTTTTTTTTAAAAAAAAATAAGAAAATAAAAATTTAAAAAAAAATCAATTTTTTTTTTCGAAAATATTTTTTTGAAAAACCAAGTTTAGAAAATAAAAACATTTCGAAAATAATTGTGAAAATAATAGTTTTTTAAATAATCATCGAAAAAAATTTTGGAAAACATTTTCAAATTTAGAAAAAATTATTTTTAAAAATAATCAATGAAAAAAAAATAAAAAAAAAAAATTCTAAATGAAAATTTTTTCCAAATTTTTTTTCGATAATTATTTAAAAAAATATTATTTTTCACAATTTTTTTTCGAAAAGTTTTTTTCAAATTTTTTTTATTTTCTAATTTTTGTTTTTCAAAAAAAAAAAATTTTCGAAAAAAAAAATTTAATTTTCTAAAATTTTTATTTTCTTATTTTTAAAAAAAAAAATTGAAATTTTTTATTTTCTATTTTTTTAAAATTTTTAATTTCTTTTTAAATTATTAATTTTTTTTATTTTCTGTTTTTTTAAATTTTGATATTTTTTATTTTCAAATTTTTTTTATTTTTATATATATATTTTTTGTTTTCTAATTTTTAATTTTTTTTCCTATTTTTTTTTTCTAAAATATATTTTTTTTATTTTCTAATTTTTTTTAATTTTTTTAAAAAAATTCTGATTTTTTTTATTTTTGATTTTTTTTATTTTTATAATATGTATTTTTTATTTTCTAATTTTTTTAATTTTTTTTCCTATTTTTTTTCCGAAATATTCTTTTAGAATTTTTTTTGGTGGTGACGGACTGTGCATGAAATGATTATACATATTAAAGGACCAATCATGTAATTTTCTAACGAAGTAGGTTAACGGAAGTTAGTAAAAAACTTAAATCCGCCAAAAAAAAAAAAGTTGGCCGCCTTTTTGTGCAAGAAAAAAAGTAAAGTATCTTGATTGGAAATAGACCCTAAGTTAGATACCTTTTTGTGTCATTTGCCCTAACATATAAATCTGTTTCAAAGTCCCGTGTTTACATATGGATCAAAATTTATTTTAAAATTTTAGTTTAATATACTAGCATAGCATATAAGAATTTAGTAAATGTTATACGCACGAGGTTCAGACGGTAAGTACAAATAACAATTATATTTTAACTAAATTTGTTTGGTGTGTATTTATCGATCGTGTTTTCATTTTAATACTTATAATCTAGCGCATCTATAGATTTTTGGTATTACAATTAAATTATTTATCGTTATCCATATTCTAGTTTAACTCGTGTACGCACGGGTTATTAAACGCAAGGTAGGTTCGGACACTGACTATAACTAATAATAATATATCCACTATTTTAGTTCGGATTTGAAAATATGATCAGTTTTGTCTAATAATCTTACTATTTGACTAGTTAAACTTGATTTTAAACATAATTCAAATTCATTGAATATAATTTTTTATATATGTTATATTTAATTCATGCATATATTCAATAACAAATATGCACATTGATTGTGCTTTAAGTATTACGCTCAATTTAATAATGATAGTAGTAGTAGTTTATAAAAGAAAGTTTAAAGTACGAGGTTTTTGCTAAATATAAAATAGACAAAAATACACCGTTGGTCTCTAAACTTTCCACAAAACATCGCTATGCACCTTAAGTTTTGAAAATCGTCTCCGTGCGTCCCTCTTCAAGTTTTTTGAGGCCGATTGCGTCCTTTGACCCGTTTTCCGTCGGTCAACGCCGTTGCCTTCCGTTACATTTTGTTTTTAGCAAAAGGGTAATATCGTCATTATGTAATTACGGTATAGCAACTCCTTATTACTTCCACATGTCATATCCCTCTTTCCGCCCCATAAACATATAGACGGCCTCTTTTATTCGTCCCAAAACTTTCGTTACAAGAATTATCACAATTCACAAACCCTCATTGCATGTTATTGTGATATTTTTCGTAATTTCAAAACATGGATTTTACTTTATGGAAAGTAAGAAGAGATCCAGGTTATCGAGTTGAGGATACCATTCTGTACAACTCTGCTAAGAAAAAATACGGTAAGTTTGGTTGCTATAATCGTTGAAATTTCTAATTGGAGTATATTTCAATTTGTTATTAACGTTTGATAATGTCCTTTGGTCTGTTGATATGTTTCTGGTGGTAGATCTAATATGTTTAGCATGAGGGTTCATCACAATGGTGTTTTTAAATACTGTCCTAGTAGAATATACGATGGAGGTATGAAAAGTTTAGTTGATTTGGTTGACGTTGATAGTGTGTCAGTTGAAGAGTTGGATGTTCTTATGTATGAATTGGGTTACGACCTAGGTCAAAAAAATTACTATTACTTTGTTAAGCCTGGTAGTTATTTAGACAATGGTTTGTATAGCTTAATGGAGCTGCGAATTTAGAAAGATTGAAAGATCTTGTTGAAGACCATAAGATGATAGAAGTTTATGTTGAAAATGGTAAGACTAGTTTGGATGTTGATGATATGTCACCAAAGTCAATTAGGACAGTTATTTCTGAGGTGGATGCATCAAAGAAGAATGCAACTATTGCTGTTGTTCCATACTGCTCAAAAAAATTGTTCTTAGAAAACATCGTTAAAAGGGCTGTGGTAGAGGGTTTAAGTCAAGTCAGACAACCACCTTTGGAAGTGACTACTTTGGTAGAAACTACTTAGGTGCTAGAAATTGAACCCTTGATGATCATAGATACACCTGTTGAGCATATGCGAAAAGATAGTCCTGTTAGTGTTGAGCATAGCCAAACAGATAGTCCGGTTAGTGTTAACTATAGCTACAAAGGTAGTCCTGGTTATGTTGATCATAGCCAAACAGATAGTCCGGTTAGTGTTAACCATAGCCACAAAGGTAGTCCTGTTTCTGTTGACTATAGCCAAAAAGATAGTCCGGTTAGTGTTGACCACAGACAAAAAGGTAGTCCTGTAGAGGTATGTGAAACTGAACAAGAGTTTGGTCATTTATATGAGGAAATACATAGACCTGTCGAGCGTATGCAAAAAGGTAAATCTATATACTTATGTGAGACTGATGAAGAGTTAGGTGATGACAATGTGAGTGAAACAGATACTTCTGACAGTGATGTCGATGATATTGAGAACAATCAAGATGGAAACATAGTTGTTGATGAAGAGAACATTTTTGATGAGCTTGATGTTGAGGTTGTTATGTTCAAATTGATTGAGACTCCAGAGATACATACTATAGGTAGTTCTAGCCAGATACCAGATGATTTTTTTAAGAAAAATGATATACAAGAACTCTGTAATGATGATGAGTTTGCAAGTGGTTCTGAGAATGAGGTTGAGTATGTAGTTAGGAAGAAAAAGCTGAGGGCTTACAGGAAACAAAAGTTAACCGAGGCACAACAAGAAGACGTAGAAGTATTTTTTTTTCTATGGCCAAACCTTTGTAACTGCAAAAGAAGTGAAAGATAAGATCAACCTGCATTCAATACAAATTTGGAGGAAATTGCAACTCATTAAGAATGACAAACAAAGAATTAGGGCTAGGTGTGTCGGAACAATACCAGCATGTGATACAAGTGGAGGTATTGGACTTGGAACAGTACCAAAGAAGAAAACTGGTGCGTTAACTAGAGGTTGCGGAAGGGATGTATATTTGTGATCAGAAAAGGAGGAACCAAAACATTGCCCATGGTTGTTGTATGTAGCAAATGGTACATCTAAAGATGTATGGAGTGTTGGAACTTTCAAGGATGAACAAAAATGTTTGCAATCAAGAGATATCAAGGCTTGTGACTACAAGTTTCTCTCAAAGCAAATAAAGTCAATCCAGATATTCCAATCAGGGCTGTTCAAGATCAACTCACTAAACAGTTTGAAGTCCAAGTGTCTATGCAAAAGGCATTAAGGGCAAAAAACAAGGCAGAAATTGAGATCAAGGGTGATCATAAGCAGCAATATACCATTTTGCGGGACTATGTTGAAGAGTTGCAGAAAACAAATCCTAATACAACAGTTAGGATAAGTGTGCAAACTGCAACAAATCCATCATGTCCAACGAGAGTTTTCAAGAGGATGTACGTTTGCTTAGGTGCTTTGAAGGAAGGATACAAAGCTTGTCAAAGAGAGTTGTTGGGATTAGATGGTGCTTTTATGAGGGGTCCATTTCCTGGTCAGCTTCTTACAGCTGTTGGTGTTGATAGCAACAATGGAATATACCCTTTAGCCTATGTTGTTGTTGAGGCTGAAAACAAAGATTCATGGATTTGGTTTCTTGATTGTCTAGCAGATGATCTTAACTTGCAACCAAATTCAAACTACACTTTTATCAGCAACAGACAAAAGGTGATGTTTATGTAAAGTTGATTTTACCCAGTTATATAATTCATAAATGCTACTTTTATTAGAAATGAATTGGTGTTCCTTTCTGCAGGGTATCATTCTAGCTTTAGCAACAATATTTCCTAGTGCGGAACACAGATTCTGTTTGAGGCACATCCATGAGAATATGAAATTGCAATGGAATTCTGCAGAATACAAGTCACATTTGTGGAGATGTGGTGCAGCAACACCCGTCCAACAATTTGAGGCAGCAATGCTTGCATTCAAGAGTTTTAGCGAACCTGCACATGCTTAGTTAAGTAAGATACCACCAGCCCATTGGTCATGGTCGCATTTTTCAGGTACTAAACAAATCTGTGTTTATCAACAATGTTCAACATTGTTTTCTGTATTACTAAAACATGTTCTATACATATGTAGGGAGAGCTCATTCTGACGTGTTACTTAATAACATGTGTGAAGTGTTTAATGGGAAACTAGTGGGAGGTAGGCACCAACCCATCATTAATGCTTTAGAATACGTTAGAGAATATTGTATGCAGAGAATAGTGAATGTTGTGCATACAATTGACAAGTGTGCGGGACCGTAACACCAAAGGCAACACGCATGTTAGACTTCAATAAGAAATAGGTTTATAAATACACCGTTTTAGGGATTGAAGATAACTATCAGGTTAGTGGATGGGGAGAAAAGCATTTGGTAAATGTTAAAGCCAGGTCTTGTAGTTGTAGAAGATGGGAGCTTACAGGAATGCCATGTAAACATGCTACTGTAACCAACCGGTATATGAGGTTCAATGGAATCGAAGTAGGATCTGTAGAATCATGGGTTCATCCATGTTACTTGCTTAAGACATGGGAGGAAACACACAAACACCACGTCCAGCCCATCAGGGGTTATAAACATTGGAAAAAGTCAAATGTGCCTACAACCATTCTTCCACCTAAACATCATAAACCATTGGTTGGCTTGGATTGATACCGAGCACACATGCATACATCAAATAGAAGATCTGGCCTACTAGCAGTGAGGTACATTAAGGATCCAATCATGCTTCGGTACTTGGTTTGGTCGATTGGGATCCCTGAGATGTCTTCATCCAATTTTAATCTTTCAACCATTGGGGTGTAAACAGAGTCACATGACTCATATCCAAACTTTTTCAAAATTTCATTAGCATACTTGGATTGATTGATGAAAATGCCGTTGGGATTTTGAGAGATTTGTAACCCCAAGAAGAACGACATTTGTCCGATCATGGACATTTGGAACTCAGAGTTCATCTCTTTTGAAAAACGATCACATTCCATAGGGTCAGAAGAGGAAAAGATAATGTCATCTACGTAGATTTGAACATGAAGAAGGTGTTTGCCCGATTTTCTGGTGAAAAGTGTAGGATTAACAATACCCTTGGTAAACTTGTTAGCTAGAAGAAACTTGGACAATGTGTCATACCATGCCCTAGGAGCCTGCTTTAGGCCCTAGAGGGCTTTCTTCAATCGATAGATGTGATTAGGACGCTCAGGGTCCACGAATCCTTCTGGCTGACTTACATAGACAACCTCTTTCAACTTACCATTTAAGAATGTTGTCTTAACATCCATTTGGTAGACAACCATATTCTGACTGGCAGCATTAGCAAGAAAGATTCTTATGGCTTCAATTCGAGCAATAGGTGCAAATGATTCTTCAAAGTCTATGCCTTCTTCTTGACGGTATCCTTTGGCTACAAGCCGAGCCTTGTTTTTCAGAACATCACCATGCTCATCAAGCTTCACTTTGAATATCCACTTGAGAGCGATAATCATAGCACAATCTGGAGGAGGCACTAATTCCCATACTTCAAGTTGATCAAATTCATGAATTTCTTCTTGCATTGCAGTAAACCAGGAGTCTTTAGACAATGTATCTTTGAAATCCTTGGGTTTGGCTTTAGATATAGCACTGAATTAAAGAAGCACCACAAGGCATCAGTGGCAAGTTGTTTACGTGCAGATACCGGGCGAGAAGGGTTTCCAATGATGTTGTCAATCGGGTGATCATTTGTCCATTTTCTTCTTCTGGGTCGTTCTCCCTAAACCCTAGTAAGGGTTTGGGAAAGGGAAGATATCAAAAAGTGTGAAATTCGACTGGTATTTATATTGCCCGTTATTGCTATGACGTAGCCGTAATGTTGGCTACGCCGTAGCATGTCTTCTTGGTCAATATGTCACTTAAACTACGACGTAGCATCAAAGTAATATACGAACGTAGAACTCTCGTTAACACATCTACGCCGTAGCCCATTTGCATGCTACGACGTAGTTTTCTTCAAGTGAAATATCTTCAAAGCTCGTCAAATCTACGGCGTAACTCCAATGCCTGGTTAGGCCGTAGTCATGTATCTTCATCATGTCATTAATCTTTTAAGCAAAATAACTCCAAATAATCATCAAAACCGTTCATTTGCTCTTCTTTGTCCGGAAACGAAATATAAAGAAATAAGAGCATAAATGAAGGTAATTTAGCATAATATTATGTTATAACGGGGGAAATTGACACTAAGAATATCAGGACTATTTGATGTTAGAGTTGAGATCCATGAAGAACCCATACATGCTATAGAACCAATCAACAAATCCTAACCATACAATCCAATTTGATCCAAAGGCTTAGATTAAATATAATATTTACACTTGAGGAGCAAAAAAGACAATTACATAAACAAAAACAAAAAAATCAATACCTTCATTCTTTCCCCAAAAAAATTAGGGCAAAAAACACACACACACACACAAAACCCCAATCATCCTCCAATCCGCCACCGGAAAACCTTCATCACCACCGCAGCCACCGTCACCTTCACCGTACACCTTCACCTTCACCTTCAATCTGTCAGAAACCTAAAACCTTCAATTCGCCACCTTCAATCCGTCATCTGCAATTCTGTCAATTTTAATTATAGATCTCTAGTGACACCTTCACCATCGTCAAATCCTTCATCACGCCGTCATCACTTTAGGTTCGGATATTGTTTTTGCTGAGATAATGGTGGATGATGAGGTTATGGATGAAGCAGGTTATGGATGAAGTTGTTGATGATCCAGATGCACGCCATGTGTTTGATAAAATGCATATGCGATAATCATATATGATTCGGAAGCAAAATTACATATGATTCTGTAATAGGTAATAAGAGAAAAGGCTTATTTACTTTGGCATAGTTGTATTGTGAGTGAGATCACTTGCTCGGGATTGAAATGAATGTTTAGTCTGAGTTTGAAATAAACTGTGTCATTTTTGCTATTATTTGATTTATTCAATGTGTGTTGACTGGATTTAGTTATTAGCGGAATTTAAGGAAGTAGATCTATGAGATTTATGAGTGATGTACTCATGTATAGGGTATATCTAAATGCTTGTCAAAGTGGCAAATTTATATTGATAACTACTTTGATTGTGCTTGTAAGTGACTGCTGATTTGTGAGTGAGATAAGTTGATTGGGATTGAAGTCAGTGGTTAGTGATGTACTGATGTGTAGGATCATATGTGATTGACATAGAATCATATGTGATTCACATAGAATCATATATGATTAAAGGAAAATCATATATGATTCTATGTGAATCATATATGATTCTATTAGATTATTTTATGGTTATTAACATTTAAGATTTTTATGCAGGTCGATCAAAATCTGAACAATCAAGTTCCAGAGATACCTGAAGAGAATTTTATAAAGCAATTAGTTAAGAGTGCTACGACTTCTGATAAACCAAGGTATTGTGAATGCAATCAAGAACAAACAAGTTCTAGACTGAGATACCTGAACAAACAAGGATCTCAAATATTGTGAATGCAATCAAGAACAGGGCCGATCGTGAGAAACAAAAAGATGACGTTGAGAATCAAGAGGTTGCAAAAGTGATGGTTAAGTGATTCATGGTCTTTTGGTATAGTCTGGTGGTAGTATATGTGGTAAACCTGATGTGTAGTCTTTTGGTAAAATCTGATGTAGTATTGAACAATTTCTGATGGGTAGTCTTGTGGTAAAATTTGATGTAGTATTTAATAAGTTCTGATAGTATTATAAAAATCTGATGGTAGTTTTTTACTTTACTTTTTTTGTTGTATGTTTTAAATCTTTTATTATAATTTAACATCTTGCATTTATGTTCAGTTGAAAATAGTCTGCTAGAAAAATAAACAAAAATCATATATGATTCAAAAAGAATCATATGTGATTCATTATGAATCATATGTGATTCTTTTTGAATCATATATAATAGACAATTTTCATAAGAATCTGCTTCAACATGAAAATAGACAATTTTCATAAGAATCTGCTTCAACATAAAAAAAAGTATTCAATCAAGATCCTCATAACAATTTTCCAACAGTGCAATAAAAACGAATAAATATCCAAATCTAAACAAAGTATGTTATTCAAGGAGCGATAGTCGCTTGTTCAGTCGCAACATTTTTCGTTGCTTGTTCACTTGCATCAGTTCCATCCTCATCTTGCTCATCTGAATCACCCTCTTCCTCATCATCACGATCTTCAATAAAACAAGAGGTTTTTGTTTAACAGGAGCAGGTTTAGGACGACTATGCCAATATGAAGATCTTCAAGTTCAACCTTCTCACAAGATATACTTGAAAGCTTTTCATTAATCATCCTGCCAAAAAAAAAAAAAAAAAAAAATCCGGATAAGACGTCACAAAACAGATAAAACATGCAACTGGAATCATATATGATTGTATCAGAATCATACATGATTGTATCAGAATCATATATGATTGTATCAAAAATCATATATGATTTTGGATACCGAATCCAAACTCCAAAGAGTGCATTGTGGATATATTTGAGGAGGAAGGAGACATGATGTAAAGCCTCNTGGAATCATATATGATTGTATCAGAATCATACATGATTGTATCAGAATCATATATGATTGTATCAAAAATCATATATGATTTTGGATACCGAATCCAAACTCCAAAGAGTGCATTGTGGATATATTTGAGGAGGAAGGAGACATGATGTAAAGCCTCTTTTTTTCCATTGGGCAGTCGAATAATATATAACATGCAGCGCTTTGTTTTCTAATCTGAACCTATTAAGAAGAGAAAAAAACTAGTAGGCATACTGATTTACCCTATTATAGTTAGACTGAGCTTGCTTACTAAATCTAGGAACTAAGTTAACATAAGGAAACAACCTAAATTCCCCACATGAAACTAAATTCAGACACTTGTATAAGTAACAAAATAAGCAATAAAACCTAAAAACCTAAAATAAGCAATTAATAAGCAACGCCTATTGCTAATATACACAAATCACATATACATTAGTATAAACACTACAAACATCAGTAAAATCACATATAACATCAGTATAAGCTAGAATCATATATGATTTTAGTAAGAATCACATGTGATTCTAGTATAATCATATATGATTCTACTAAAATCATATATGGTTTTACAAAAACATCAATATAAGCACTAAAACATCAGTAAAATCACAAAAACATCAGTATAAGCAAATGTTTCAAGAGCTCCGTAGTACCAGATGTCTCATAATATTGTATGGAACTGAAAAATCATACAATTGTTGTGTTTAGCAGCAAATGTGAATAGTTTGTGATCAAAAAATCTTAAGCTAAACTAATAAATTTCATTTAGGCATTTTATCAAACAATTTAGCTGCATATAAGAATAATAAGATTACAAAATCGAAACAAAGGGATAAAAACTTCCTAATCAGATATTCCAAACTCATATAAGCTTCAAAGAGACTATGATTGATGAACACAAGATAACTACTTGACAAAAAATCAATGGCAATTTAATACATGCAAGCACAATAACAAGATAAGCAGAAATTACCTCAAGTTCTAAACTGAACTAATCACAAATCTATCATAATATCAGATAGATTTGACGAATCTAGGGTTTCATCACTTATATGTAAATTCTGACGATGACGACGGTGATGGTGACGAGTCACGGTGGGGCCGGTGTAGTAACGGTGGCCGATGATAGTAACGGTGGCCGGTGATAGTGACGGTGCGGATGATGGTGATGGTGCAGGTCGTTGAGAGAGAGAGAGGGGAAAAGATCTTTGAATGATGCATTTAAGTTAGGAGGAAAAAGAGAGGTCAGGGAATGACCACATTGTCCCTATCATTAATATAAAAAGAAAAAAGAAAACAAAAAAGGATTAATATGAACCATGGATGGTGAAATAGATGGATGGACGAGATGAAGTGTTGGGTTCTTTGGTAAAAGTTGGTTCTATACGGAACTTTTGGCTTTGATGTTATCAGGTCCTGTGACTGATATGAAAACTTGCATCAAAGGGAAACAACATAAAATTTATAAGGTTAACAACTAGCAGTACCGCTCTCTTCTTGAGTTCTAGTTTGTCCTTGTCCTTAAGAATTTTACTTTGCTGTTTCTTCAATTCATCCTCTTTATTCTTCACTTCATTATCTTGCTGCTATAGAATTTTGTTCGCAGCTTCAAACTTATCACATTCCTACTTGTAGTTTCGCATAAGCTCTTCAAGCTCAGCAGTTATCTGCTCGTCGACCTTTGTGATACCTAAACATGACAATATAGAGTTGATATACACAGAGGTTACTCAACTTTGTGTTTGATTTCACTTAGGTTAATGAATAAAACACACAAAGTCGAGTTACCTCCGTATATTAACAAACATAGTTTGACTTTAAACAATCAATAATCATGAATATTCAAATTTATTAAAAATATATGTGAAGATATGTAACCTCCCAACCAAATGGTAACTTGAGAATTATAGTTTTTAATTTTATACGTATAGTATTTCTTGAATGCCATTAAAGGGGGAAGATTTTGCAACTTTGTTTGATTTGTTCAAAAAATGTATTGTACTTATTTGTTTATTTAAAGTATTGTAAGTTGGTTGTAACTAAAAAACCAACCTTAGTAGTTTATTATTCGAAGGTTGGGTTAGTGTGATATCTAATTTACCTATATATCTAAGTTAAGTAAAATTTGAAGGGAAAATTGAAGATTAATGTTGTTACACACTAACCCCACTATTTTCTTCTTTTTTCTTAGTTATTTTATGTTAGTAAGAGTCGGCTATGTTATTAAACCAACTAGTTAGTTTCCTTTGAAGGATGAGTTAGTGTACTTATTCATTTGCATTTATCATCTGATTATGCCATATTGGAAGGCAATTTCAAACTCATCACTATTACACACTAACTCATTATTTGATGAACATCTATTCTTGAAGACATCTCTACTTGGTTCATGGTTTGATAGTGGCTAGCAATAAGGGGGTTATGGACTTAGGACTATTTGTTTGTTTTAATTTTATTTTATTTTTAGACCTTTATAAAGTGAATCCCATGTATTAGTCATACCTTGTTTAACCCTTATGCCTTTTCAAATTGTTTACCCAATATTTCTTTTAAGAATTATTTAGACCTAGACTCTAGTGGTGGAGATTTGTATCATTACCAAGCCTATGCTAGAATACTCACTACGACTGAGCAATTGAGTGATCATCTAAAAAAAATGAAACATATAGATTAGCGAGAGTATGAGTGTATTCGTTCCCTTCTCGTGAAGTGTTTGGTTTTTAAATTTCTATCTTAGGTATTTGTGAACTTATATCTTCCAGTTTTTACTTAGGAGATATCTTTGTAGAAATCATTAAATGGTTACAAGATCATTGAACTCTTACCTTCTCGTTTATTCTTAATAAACAAATGTTGCTCTTTTGAAAAAGGACAAGCTTATACTAATAACTTCTTCTTTTTCGATGAGTTTGTGAACATGTATGTTTCGAAGTCCATTTGGAAAATGAGAAACAATAAATATTTTGTTTGAGTTGTGTAGATATTGAGAAAGATGATATTTGAAGTTGGATAACAATGATGGGGTATGAGGTTATTTATGATAAATTAATTAAATTTAAATAAAGTGTTGTTTTTCATTTAAAGCCAAAGGGTTTGCCAAACCACAAACATTCCAAGGTGATTCGGTTCGGTGGTGATCACAACCAAACAACGTCTAAAGACAGACCATCGCACGCGGTGGTTGGTGGTCTCGATAGAGTTCGCACGTGGTGGAGGCCACCACCTGTTTGTGCTTCACGACTAGCCTAATTCAAAAGTGCGCGTGTATTAAAACCCCTTGAGTCTNGGTTATTTATGATAAATTAATTAAATTTAAATAAAGTGTTGTTTTTCATTTAAAGCCAAAGGGTTTGCCAAACCACAAACATTCCAAGGTGATTCGGTTCGGTGGTGATCACAACCAAACAACGTCTAAAGACAGACCATCGCACGCGGTGGTTGGTGGTCTCGATAGAGTTCGCACGTGGTGGAGGCCACCACCTGTTTGTGCTTCACGACTAGCCTAATTCAAAAGTGCGCGTGTATTAAAACCCCTTGAGTCTTTTGTTTCAAGCCCACACATGTTTGGTCATATACCGATAGAAATTTCAAAAAGTAAAAAGTAAAAAATACAAGTCTCAACATAGAAAAACATTATCTCTCATGTAATCGACAAATTGGGACCATGCGTTTGGCAAGAGTAATGGGTCTCATGTTTACACATTCGAAGATATAACCAAATCACGTCATTTTTTCCACTTTGATGGAGATCCTAAGAGCACAGCACCGAGTGCAGTTTCGTACAGAGTGGATATCACGTCGTCTCCACCAATGAGTATGTCCCCAACCGTAGGCTCCTTAAAAAATATATCGGGTTCTGTGTGTGCGATGTCATAAAGTTGCTTATTTAACCGCTCCATAGGTGTCATAACAAACTTCTCAAGACATGATCGTCTACGCTTGGGAATGTTCTTAAATGCTTGATCCAAGTGCCCTACAAAACCAAAAAAATCGTATTCATAAATTCTAAAAGTAAAAAATGAATAATTAATAAGGATCGAATTTTCAAGATGAAAAAATATAACAATATCACAAATACATAGCTTAATTACTTGTAAAAGTAACCCATTAACGACCACAACATTTAAATATTTTTATCCATACATGTAATGTACCAAAATTTGAAAGGTGCTGCAAAGTCATGTATTATCTCTAACCATCATAATTTTACGTATAAATTCTTTCTTGTAAATTATTCATTGGCTTTTAAATATGTGTATAGACACGGGTTGTTAAATGTGAATATTTTATATATCATATGCTTAAAAACTAAAATTGCATACTTTGACATATTTATATCGTTGATGACCAATGTATACTTATTGTATCATCTATTATACAAGAGAAATCACAAATTTGAAAATGGTCACTTTACTTTGAACAATAAGAGATCATGATTTTAAAATGAAGCCTTTGATTAGCTAATATTAGTCAAAATTGAATATGATTTTGTAAACATTAAAATAAAGGGTCTTTTTCTAACATGAACCATCGGACACATGTTAAGATATAATTATTAAACGAAATCTATCATATAAATCAAAGTTTGCAACTATTACACATTAATTAAACTAAAAATTTGTTATATTTATATAAAATCTTCAATTAAATAAAACTAAAACTTGACTTCTTCACTCAAGCACGTGCCCTCGGAGTTAGAAAAAAAATCCATATAAAATATGATTTATGTGTGTAATAGGCATAAAATGTAAGATTGTATCCATTACACTTGAATTGATTAAAGTTAGGAGTTATGCTGACACAAAAAGAGATTGATTGCCATATATTTTTTTTATAACAATATATATATATATATATATATATATATATATATATATATATATATATATATATATATATATATATATATATATATATATATATATATATATATATATATATATATATATATATATATATATATATAAGATATATAAGACACTATGTAAAGTAGTAATAAGTAACTTATTTGTATTTTTATTCCATGTACTTTTATTACTAATGCTTGTGACCATCCCAAATCGTTCTCAAATTGATAGGAAAAAAGAAATTACATTAAGAGAGAAAAAAAGTTACTAAAGCTGATAATAAAACAAGTGTTATCTTTATATTTTGATAGTGTGTATAGTTTCTATTGCATTTTGTTGCGAGTTTATATAACTTTATACTATTTGTACATAGCAAGTACCAATTATGTATTCGGTTAAGCCTTTAAACCTATAATCCTTAAATAATCTATACATTGTTGTCTTAGAAAACAAAAGTTATTATTTGCTTAAAGTTGCTGAAAGATACAAATATATATTTAAAAGCCATATTAAATTAAGTTTTATTCTTCCTATTCAGATTTGAAGTATTCTTTATTTTAAATAGCTCGTACATTGCGGCGTGGTTTGAAATTAGAATTTTTTTGTGGGAATAAATAAAAAATTGCAAATTTATCAAACCTTATGATGTTGTCAAAAAACTATACAGTTTAGTGTAATTTATTGATTGCATTTGTAGATAAATGTAGAAAAAACAATATTTTCTTATAAAACCGTGAAAAAATTAAAAGCATTTCAGTATTGAGCTAATTTCATGCGAAATTCAAAGACCTTTCTATTGGTATAATTTATAAGAAAAAATATTGAATTTATATATTTCTAAAATTTGTATAGATATGTTATTATTAGTGAATTAATCTTGTTACTATAGTTACTAAACCCAAAAAACAATATATCACAATATGAATGTATATAAAAAGGTACCAAATGTTTTCCACCTAAAATTTGTACCGTTTCAAATCCAACTTTCATAAAATCATGTTTATGCTTACATATTTTACAAATTTTCGTACTAAACCTAGAGTGGGTTTAGTTGTATAAAATGATGGTCATCTTTTAAGTTCTTTTATTGATACTTACAAAATAGAAAACGTGTTGATTGAATGTTTTCTAAAAAATATGTAACTGACTTTTTAATTTATAACTAAGCTTTAAAATTATGGAGTTTATATAATTCGCAAAATCTTTTCTTGCACTTTTCACTTTTTCTAATTGGTTTAATTTCATATATACCCAATATAAATCTTAAAATGTCATATTTACCCAACTAAAATCAAAATGTCATATATACCCAATTTAAGCATAATTGTGATATCTATCTTTTTTATCATTTAAATCATTTGAAAATAGTTATACATCACTAAAACTACCATTCTACCCTTGATAATGTAACCAAGATATTTTTCATCTTTATTTACATATTTATCATTGATGCAATCCTAATTAACTAATTTCATCAAAGATAATTTTTTTTGTGAATACATAATCGGGTGGTGTACTGATACCACTATAAGAGACTATGCTTCAGAAAGGTACCAAGTTTTTTGTTTATGTAAGATTCATTAAAAATATTAACCATTAACATACCCAACTGGTATACTCGCTACCGATTATAGCAAATAATGTAACTTTACGGTTTGGTTTCGTAGCGTTACATAACGCTAATTGTAAATAAAAATAGAGAGTGCTACTGTAATTACCTTTTGTGTGAGGCCCATCATATATGTTATCATTTTCTTCGATCTTGACACTGTTTCGCTTGTCTTTCGCAACATAGAAATCTAAAGTCTCCCTAGTCATCCAACGTAATCCAAATGCATTGCACAACACTGGCTTGGATGGTGGCCCGTCTCTCCACATTGGTGTATCTGTACGGCATGAAGATTGCCTTTAGATAATATAAAGGTACACCTCATATATCAAGCATTCATGCATCAAAGCTTCGAGAAGTTCTTGTATCAATATGGTGAACTATTAGCTTATTTTTGTTGTCATTTATTGTTTAAATCCATCACTAAATACAAGTTTCACCATGTGTATAGGGAGATTTAGAATCTAGCGTTGTGTTATACGAAAGCATGCAACCAACCCCTCATTAACTTTTTTTTGGAACAACAACCCCTCATTATTGATATGATCATATTTGATAAACTTGCATACTATGTAAACAGAGATGATGAAATACTGTTTAGCATTTAAACTAATAAATCATGTGTTCCTATAACGAGAATCTAAGTATACTTTGTTCATTTATTTTGTAACATTCAATCATCACAAAATTTCTAAATTTGATTTAGTCTTGTTCATTTAGTAAAAACAAAAAGATTAGACAAGCTTAAGTGATACAACGTGAGTTAATGAAATAAAATACAAAAAGAAAAATGGTTAATTGCAGATGGTAACTATGTTGTGTGAGAAACTCCCCACAAGTCATGCTTAGAACATATGAGATAGATTTGTGGTGTATATATTATGCGAGAGTTAATTGTCATTCAAAAGAAAAGGGAATCATGAACAAGAAAGAATAGCCAAAATTGGTTTTATAGACACACGTGTTCTTGATCCTGGATTGCCCTATCTCACTAGATAGGGAAATTTTATTCGATTTTGGTGCGATTCTACCAAGAGGACTTATGATGCATGAGCTTTAAGACAAGGAATTAATAAAATTTAGGATTAACCCACTAACATTCCGACAAAACATTTAGGTGCTATTGTTAAAACGTCTTCTCTAATTTACTTTTAACTATTAACATTTATAATACATAGTTGCATGACTTTGAAACTTAACTATTGCATTGTCAAAAAGGCGTCATCCAAAGTCTTTGTCTACTAATACCATTATATTTTAATTGTGTCTAAAAGTATTTATGACCATCTTTCATGTGGCTTATTCATAAAGGGTTATCAAAAAATCATGGTTCAAACCTTGATTGGTGAACATCTTGAGAAAACGGGTAAACAACGTTCATCAAAGCAAAAAAGGATTGACTTCTCACTGAACATGCATCATTGTCCGTTTATGATTTTAATTAGATAAAGTATTTGATCAGTTATAACAATAGTTAATATATATGTGATAGTGCTAGTCAACTTGATAGAAATATTTCGAACTTGTTTTGTTATTTTAGTTTTTTTTCATTGTTTAAGGGGTTTTCTGTTGTATTAATAAAACTATAAAAATTTCGAAAATGATAATATTACACTTAACTTTATAATAAGATATTTAAAAAAAAGTGCACAAATGAATGTTGAATAAATTGAATAGACCAATGAGAGAGTTTCATTTCAAAATAGAGCACTTCTATTGAAAACTTGAATTTCCCTTGGTCAAACTTAAAGGAAAAAAAAAAATCCTTTGTTACAAAAAAATAAGTATAAAATATAGGTGTCAATTTTGTGGTTAAAAAAAAAAAGAAAAAGTAATGACTAAAACAATTATTGAATTTTTAAATATATTATACAGCTTATCACTTTCAGGTTTTTTATTAACTTTTTAAATTTAACAAATACCCCATATACTTATTATTCTTTTTAAGAAAAAACAAAATTATATGTTGTTATCTATAAATATTAACATTATAGACTAAATTAATGTATACACATAAATTAAATACAGCTTATATTATTATTAACTAGGAAATATATATTAAACTTAAAGCACGAGTATTAATCGATATTAACACATAATCAAAAAGTTATGTAAAACTCCACCACATACGGATATTATAACTATATAAGTATTAAATGTTTAACATAACTTTACGGAGAAGTATGCACGAGGTTAAAAACTAATACGATTAAAACATTTATTAGCGAGAAAATAAATTTGGGGTATTATTATGCTATGAAAATAAAAACACTTACACACTACTTATTATTGAAGTTTCGAAATATAATAAATATAGTAATCGATATTATCATAATAAAAAATTTATATAAAAGCTCTAATCTTCCTTGTTACTCGTATCAATTAGCAAAATAGTTTTCCTAATGTATAGTAAAAAACATAAAGAAGTTTTTGCAAGGTACACCACTTATTTTCATTTATTTAGATTTTACTTCTTTACATTGTAATGCAAAACAACTTTTATATTATGGGGTTTTCTAACTTATGGTTTAAGGGGCTTATATTTAAAGTGAGTCCCACAACTTGGGTGTAACTTTCTGAATGACCAACAACCACTGATTAGTCTCTATTATCTTCCAGCATCAGTCCTTACAACCACTTACTGACCATTTAGAAAGTGACATCCAAATTGTGAGACCTTCTAGTAATTATGAGATCGCAAAAACTTTCGCCTAATAAGGTGTGATGAAATTAACGAAACTTAACTAAATAACTCAACTTTGTTTACTTCCATTATAACTCAATCAAATCAAGTAATATACAATTAGATAATCAAATTGCTCCACATCATCAAAATTAAAATAAATCCCTAATTTTTCCTTTTGTTTTCTCATATTCGAGAACTTATGGCACAATTTTATAAAACTTAATAAGCTCCTAAAATAGAAAAAAAAGATATAAAAAAAAGCAAAACGCCTGTGAGTGTGACTGGAGCGATCTTCCACCACCTGCTGCTCCGGCGACCTCCTCTCCAGTATTAGGTTTTCATCTATACTTTATAATTACTATGTGTTGTATAATTCTATGTGTTGTATATAATTATTTATTTATATAAATAAACTCATCTGAAATGAAATTAGGTGTTACTTAATTCGCCCTTTTCATCTTAATTTTGTTACTTTTTATTTATTGTTAGATTAATTTTTTTACTTAATTCGCGCTGAAGTTATTTTCCATTTTGGTGTATTACGAAATAATTGTTCGCATTTAAAATGTACATATATCATATATGATTATATTAACTACTGAAATTATTGAATAGTGAAAGTGAACATAAAAAAAGTTAAGAGCGTAATTCGATAACAAATATAAATCAAACAAGTACGTATTATGTCATTGATACTATTTATTTCAACGTAAAACAAAATCGGCCTTAAATTCATTCCTTAGGTTAAATTCATTCGTAAAACGGGTTAGAACGTAAAAAAAGTAAGTATTTTTGACATAAGTTACAGACTCAACTCTATGAGTGATGCCTCTCATGGATGCCATACTAATGTATTTCTGTGAGGTAGAGATGATTAGTATGCCTTCATGAAGGAAATGTAGCTCTATGAGGCCTGCACTTTAAAGGGTCTAAGTGTCTGGTGCATTGGTTTACATTTAGATTCTTTAAAGGTGTAGGAAATGTAGTGGTTTCTTGGTGAGAATGTGAAATTTTATTCATTAGTTGTTTGTATGTCTAGTACATTGACTTAGTAGTATATAGGACAATGAGTTTGTTCATTGGTCCTGATATTATGCAACTTGTAAATCTTTAAGGAAGTTTGGTAATAATATATTTCACATTTTCACCCAAAAAAAAAAAGAAAAAAAGAAAGAGGTTAAAACGGTAATTTACTGCTCTTTTCAGTTATCTATATCTTTGTAAGACTTGATAAGAAGTTAATTGAACATGTTCGGGATGGCGGCGGTATGTATTTGAAACACTAGCCTATGCGTGTTTGTTTTTTTTCTCTCTAAATGTTTAAAAATATTTTAATCAAATTACTTGATTCGGGTTAGTGGGGTTCGGGTCAACCTGAATAAGAACAATATAGCATAAAAATAACCAAAGAGGGCAAATTTCATAAAATAAAAACAAGGAAATATATGATAATAAAAACTTAAAATCCCTTGTTTGGGTCAACCTGAAACTCCACCCGAGTAAGGTTTCAGCATGTACCAACCCGACCCGAAAAAGTTTCTTTTTGGGTTCAGGCCGGGTTATTCAGGTTCGGGTATCTTTGACAGCCCTATTTCTGGCATAGATGTCAAAACATGTTTTAAGTTCCTGTCTAAACGTTAATGAGCCATATAGTTTACTGTTTATTGACCGTTCTTGTGTTATATAGGTTAGATACACGCGCAGGCACGCACGCACACACACACGCTCACATGTATACGATTTTATGTAATTTATACACATTATTATGATTTACACACGTTATCTGGCTAAAGAGATACAAGTATTAGTGAAAAGAGCAGTTCAATTATTTACATTTAATGTAAGCATCTCTAGTAGTGTAGGACACAGATTCGCTACTAACGGACATACGACAAGTACCAAAAAGTAAATATCATATAAATAATAATGAATCGCCTGTACGAAATAAAAAGAGCAGCCTTACGTTTGACTTTGCAATGATCACAAGGCCCCTTTTTCACCATTCTGACTCTCTCCATGCTGTCTCCTTGGGTAACTTTTGACAGTATAACAATGAAGTACACACAAAAAGCTTAGTTAATCTCATCAACATAACTATTGAGGAAAACAAAAGTAACCAAAAAAAATTACAGAAAGAACAAGGGTAAAACTTAGAAGTTCGAACTATCTTGGGTTACCTGTAAGCTTTGATGTGCTTTCTTCAAAATGTTTTTCTTTTGTCTTTGCAAGTGTTCAATTTCTAGATGAAATGATAGGTATATATATAACTCTAAATGACGAATAGGATTAAATTTAAGAAAAGTCGAAAGTATAATGAATGCTAGTTTTTAGAACAACGTTAATTTGTTTTGCAATATTTTTCATAAACTCATGTCTTAGTCATATACATTCACTTTTCAAGGATTTTAAATGAATTTGCATTTAAAGTCTAATTATGTTTTATATCTTTGAACAAAATTTACTTGTTTTCCTTAGGAGGATATAAAAAATAAAGTAACATGGAAGTACCTAGCCTGAAATAAATTAAATTTCTATACATGAGCGATAGACTTTGACTTACAATTTTTTTTCTATATATGAACAATAGTTTTTGGAACAACACTAATTTGTTTTGCAGTACCTAGTTTTAGTCATGGTAGATACTGATATATTTTTTGTGAGATTTTTTAACAAATTATATGGGTAGTTAAGTACGAGCGTGGCTAGATTAAAGCATTATATGTTTTCCTTTCGTTAATATGTAATGTGACTGCGTTATCTATTACCGTTGTTCCTGTTCAAAATAATTCTACCGCACTTTCTGAAGTTTGTAACATTTTATTAGACATTTTATAGTTCACGTACCAAAAGGGGGCTTTGAAAAACATTAGTTGCTATTTAATAGCCTAAAGCCTTTATAGAATCAAAACGTCATTAGCTAAACAAGTTGTGGGTAATATTCGAGAAAGTCGTTGTAATATAATCATCATAATATACTTCCGGTGGTAGAATAAATGTGAACATAATACATGCAGATGAATATATTTGTAATTTTATCCATTTATTACAGCTATCTAATTTTAACTTTATAAATGTAAATTATATTGCCCACTATCTTGTATTCGTAATGACATTCTGATTCAGATATTAGAAATATGAGCTATTTACATTTATAAAGTTAGAATTAGATAGTGTTAGCATTTAATATTTATAGAAAAGTGATGGTCGTTCTCATATTTGTAATATAGTGTGTCGTGTGTAAGAAATAGTTATAGTCTAAGCTAGTTGGGCATTGGACTTGGTAAACTAGCATATCATGTGTTATATCATGTAAGTCTATTAAGAAGTAAACATAAACCAAGTCCAAGCCCAAGCCCATAGAAAGCCCATCCATTAAGCATATGATGGATGTATAAAAGGCACATACCTAGTCATTTGTATGTGTGCTTGTGTGTGTAAGTGTGTGTTTTATATGAAATATTCTCTCTAGTTTCTATTACTACTTTCTCTCTCTAAAACACATACATATATATCATCAAGTCACCATCTTTACTACATATTGTGTTTATTTAAGTGTGATAAAGTTGTTATCTTTACGTTCTTACAAGTGGTATCATTCGCCTAACAATGATTTAGGAGGGTTTTGAGTTGTTTGGTTCGTGTTTTTAAAGCCTTTTTCACTCATATTTTTTTCAAAAAATTCGTACTTTTCTTGTTTTTTTGTGTTTTTAACACTCTTTTGTTCACAAACTAGTGTTATAAACCTTTCCCAACAAGAAAGTTTCAATCTTTTTGAAAAACTCGAGCTTTAAAATCTCGTTATTGTTTTTGTACTATTTATCTAGATCTTTCAAAGTTTCATAAAAATCATCAAGTTTGGAACTTTCTTCAAGCTTTGGTGTTTTTAAGCCTAGAAGTACAAAAATCTTGGAATACAAACTCGATTTCGGGGAGCTTTAAACCATATTTATATTCGGCCATTTTATCGAGAACTTTAAACCCTAATTTTCGAGAACTTCATCCTTTGGTCTTCTTCAGATTTGGTGGTATACTCGGTGTTTCCCTTGCTTGTATAAGTGAGAAAACACTTCGACTATTGGGATACTCTCTAATTTGTAGAAATTAGACACTTTGAGTATTTTTTCGAAAAACTGAAAAGTTTCGAGAAAAATTATAAAAGATTTCAAAAATTTCTTATTTTTCGAGAACTTTTGTTTATCGAAATTTTTTGAATCTTTTTCGAGAATTAACTAAACAAAACTATCGAGAATTATTTGTAGAAATAATTTTTCGAGAACTTTTGCTCTAATTAAATCACGAAAAACCTCAAAAATTTCGAAAAATTCAAATTTTCTCGATAAACCTGACAAAGTTTCGAAAACTTGAATTTTTCTCGATAACCTGACAAATTTTCGAAAAATTGAAAATTTTTGAGAAACTTTGACATTTTTTCAAAAAATTTTCCATACTCAATTTTTTCGAGAATTTTGGTTGACTTTTGACGACTAAACTTCAAACGGCTATGACTTTTGATCCGTAACTCCGTTTTCAGCGAAATACCTGTCAAAACGACCGTGAGATCGAGGAGAACGACACGCTGAATGATTTATCGATTCAGGCGAAGGTTCGAAGCCTGAAAACGCTCCGGGAAGAAGTTATTGAGGTTTCAAGTGTTTTAGACCAAATTTTCACTACGTCAAAGGAACTTAACCTTCACCAAACTCAACTCCTATTTCGTTGAACCGATCCAAGATCAACTTTATCAATCATCACTTAATCAATGGCAACTCAACAAGATATTCATGC
>LBNU01000257.1:173591-195911 GCA_014162995.1 Artemisia annua
GTTTAGTAGCGTAAGTAAACCCAAAACATATCTTTAAACCCATTCACATCACATAACTCACGGTTTTGAACGACTTAGATCAGTTCAACCCTCGTTGGGACTACGACCCGAGGTTCTTAAGCTTCACCGCTTGGTCCGCCTCGATCATAGACCAAATTTTCACTACGTCAAAGGAACTTAACCTTCACCAAACTCAACTCCTATTTCGTTGAACCGATCCAAGATCAGCTTTATCAATCATCACTTAATCAATGGCAACTCAACAAGATATTCATGCTGCCGGTGCCGAGAACCGTCCTCCTATGCTTGAAAAAGGTGGTTATCTTCCATGGACAAGCCGTATGCTTCGTTACATCAAAACAAAGCCTGATGGCAAACTTACGATCAAATCCATTGAACAAGGTCCATTTAAGCCAAAAAAAATTCTAGATCCGGGAAATCCAGATACAACACCTCCTACTCAACCATTCTATCGTGACCAAACCGAAGATGATTACACATCTGAAGACTGGAAGCAGATTGCCGCAGATGATATGGCAATGCATCTCATTCAACTCGGTTTACCTCGTGAGATCTTTGCTGCAGTCGACAGTTGTGAAACAGCTTATGCTATGTGGGAACGAGTTAGAAGACTTTGTCATGGAACAGAAATTGGACAACAAGATGTTGAAAACAAGCTTCTAACTGAATGGGAGAACTTCACGTCTACAGCAGGTGAACAGATTGAATCATACTACACCAGGTTTTGTACCTTGATGAATGAGCTGATTAGAAACAAATTGGAACCGCGACAAATTGTGACAAACATCAAGTTCATCAGCAATCTACCAGAGGAATGGGGTCGATATGTCACGATTGTCAACCAAACTAAGAATCTTCATCAGGTGAATTATGATCAACTCTATGACTTCTGATTATTTCAGATCAGGACTCGAACGATCAAAATCGAAATTCTTTTCAAAAAAGTTCAAGTATAAACAAACGAAAAGATTTCAAGCCAAAACTCGTTTTCACAAAATGACTTGTGTACATTTCAGTACATGACTCGCATTTCAAAAAGAAACTCCCTCCCGAAAATTTCATTTTGAAATACGCTTTCTTTAAGGGGGAGTATAAACATAAAAAGAAAAAAAGTTCCGATTTCACGCGAAAACAAATCCGTCTATCTCTCCAAAAGCTTTTTCTACTAATCAGTTGATATCAAAAATATCACGATATGCTATTTTTGAGGGGGAGAAGATGTGATTAAATGTGATCAAAATGTTTAAAGATTGTGGAAGAATCTCGAGCTCATTCGTAAAGACTTAAATGTCTGTACTCGACTCAGATTTAACCCTCCAATTGACGAAACTTAAATGTCAGTAATCGAAAAGACATGTCCTGGACGGGTAATAATTTCAAGCTGGTCTAACCAGTGATGTAAACGTGTCTCGAATAGGACTTGTCTAAGTAGAATGTACCAATTCGAGAAACTTTCTTTGGACTTGACCAGGCCGGGTAATAATTTCAAGCTAGTCTAACTAGTGATGTAAACGTGTCTCGAATCGGTCTTGTTCACTGAAAGTGGATCAATTCAAAAGTGCAAACTCCTACCGCATGTGCAAATTTCTTATAAAATTGCATGAGCACATGTGAAGGGGGAGTCCTTCAAAAGAAAACAAAAACTCTCAAAGTGTTAACAAAATGTTTCTTTATCATAAACACTTTGAGAAGATTTTCAAACAAATGGTTTATGGCAACAATAGGATAGTCATGGTTATATAAGGTGACTAAGGTTAGGAAAACCGTCCTATGATCCGTCAGAGCCGGAGGGATCTACCCAAGGACAATTCCAATAGACTAGAATTAGAAGTCCTTAGGTATGATTTGTAAAAAGGAGTAAAAGAATGAAAGGGAAAGAAGGGGTTGAAGAATTAAAAAGAAAAGTGATAAAAAGGGTGAAAAGAAATAGCCCTCCATATACAAAAGTGCCAACTCTACCCAGCATGTGCAAATTTATCTTAACTAATTATGAGCACATGTAAAGGGGGAGTATTTCAAAATTGCAAAACTCTCAATGTGTTAATAAAATGCATTTTATAATCATAAACACTTTGAGAGATTTTCAAACAAATGGTTTATGGCAACAATAGGATAGTCATGGTGATATAAGGTGACTAAGGTTAGGAAAAACCGTCCTATGATCCGTCAGAGCCGGAGGGATCTACCCAAGGACAATTCCAATAGACTAGAATTAGAAGTCCTTAGGTATGATTTGTAAAAAGGAGTAAAAGAATGAAAGGGAAAGAAGGGGTTGAAGAATTAAAAAGAAAAGTGATAAAAAGGGTGAAAAGAAATAGCCCTCCATATGTTCAACCTTAGGGCAGACACCGGGTTCAACTCATATGCTACTGGTTGTTACTAAGGTGACACCGGTATTGAAGACAAGACGTCATGGACCCAGTGACGCACCGCACTTAAACCTTCTAGCCACTCGGGTATCTCTCAAAAGATACTTGTTTCATTCTCATGGGGAACCATTGTAATCTATCGACCCGTCTCTTAGAGATGGTTGATATTGAAAAAGAGGCCCTCTGCTCCATGCCTCCGCATAGGAAACCAAATGTGCACTTATTGAGTCTAGAGCCCCGAGATTCATCATAAGATCTCATAGGAACACTTAACATTACTACAATGGTGGTTCTACATCAATGGACACCAGTGGTAGATTATCGAGTCCTACGCAGATCTTAGCAATCTGCCGAGAACGTTTATGAGAGAATTTAGTTATGTATTTCTCAATGATTGAACGGAAACTCCTGCCAGGGTCAACATTAAACAGCCCTGACAGCAGGTCACTTCGGTAATTCTTTATGGGTTACGCTTAGTGTTCGCGGTGGTTAATCCTTACCTAACAGCAGGTCACTTCGGTAATCTCCAGCGACTCACCTAATCGTGGGTGTACTTCGGTATGTCTGTGTAAGCCCTTTCGGGGGTATCCGATTAGGAACGACCATGGTAAGGATTAGAAGGAGTCTTCACACTATGCTGTTGACGATCTCTAATTCCGAACCTGTAAGTACCGGATGTTCTATTGCTAACTGTTTTATGCAGGTACAACCACCACACTAATTTCCACATGCTCATACATACATCTCAAAGTCAAAGAAAGTTCTCACCAAAGATCGATGCATGGAAGAGGTCAAAGAAAGATTCTACGTAATGTGAAAGAATCTACAAAGTTAAGTGACAAAGATCAAAGTGAAAGAACGGGAACGACAAATGTATGTATGACAAAGACTAAAGACGTATGAGCATGTTGGAAAGGCGTCTAACCTACAAAGACAAAGATGTGACGAAAGGCAGATATATCCACCACAACAACAAAGAAGAAAGAAAAGTCATTTATCAAAGATCGCAAAGCATGAAGGAACAAAGACAAAATACTATTCTACATCGACACACAAAGCTCGACAACAAAGAACAAAGAAGACCAAATCACATTGAGCTTCATTCGAACAACCATCCCTTAGGGGGAGATTGTTAGCATTTAATATTTATAGAAAAGTGATGGTCGTTCTCATATTTGTAATATAGTGTGTCGTGTGTAAGAAATAGTTATAGTCTAAGCTAGTTGGGCATTGGACTTGGTAAACTAGCATATCATGTGTTATATCATGTAAGTCTATTAAGAAGTAAACATAAACCAAGTCCAAGCCCAAGCCCATAGAAAGCCCATCCATTAAGCATATGATGGATGTATAAAAGGCACATACCTAGTCATTTGTATGTGTGCTTGTGTGTGTAA
Source organism: Artemisia annua (assembly GCA_014162995.1). Taxonomy (NCBI): domain Eukaryota; kingdom Viridiplantae; phylum Streptophyta; class Magnoliopsida; order Asterales; family Asteraceae; genus Artemisia; species Artemisia annua. The sequence continues at coordinate 177,379 of LBNU01000257.1, forward strand.
GTGTGTGTTTTATGTGAAATATTCTCTCTAGTTTCTATTACTACTTTCTCTCTCTAAAACACATACATATATATCATCAAGTCACCATCTTTACTACATATTGTGTTTATTTAAGTGTGATAAAGTTGTTATCTTTACGTTCTTATAGATAGCTGTAATAAATGGATAAAATTACAAATATATTCGTCTGCATGTATTATGTGCACATTTATTCTACCACTGGAAGCATATTATGATGATTATATTACAATGACTTTCTCGAATATTACCCACATCTTGTTTAGCTAATGACGTTTTGATTTTATAAAGGCTTTAGGCTATTAAATAGCAACTAACTTTTGTCAAAGTCCCCTTTGGTACGTGAACTATAAAATGTCTAATAAAATATTACAAACTTTTAGAAAGTGTTCCAATATGCACATTTTGGTGACTTATCATACCACAAATCTGACACATGTCACTATAATGGAACACTTTTTGAAAATTTTCTAACATTTTACGGGACATTTTGTAGTTCACGTACCGAAATGTTACTTTCAAAAAAGTCTGTTGGTATCTAATGGCCTAAACCCATCTAAAAAGCAGAAACTCAAGATTCATGATTTCAAATAACTAGAATAAATTATTTTCCAATATGCGTAACACTACTTCACAAAGGTCGATTTTTAGTAATTTGAAATCGGATATCCAATTATATATAGTAAATGATGGTGTTTTTGCAGTGGTTCAATTATAACTGCAACTCTGAATTCAGTGAAAAGATAACACATAGCCACATAGGTTAAAATGAATACTATCTTAGTGTGCCTTGGATTGTCTGAATAAAGACTTCATCTGGAGTTAAAATCACGGATGTTCCTTTTGGAGCTTAAGAGAGTAGTCCGTGATATAGAAAAATTGCATATCTCTCGCCCAGTTAGAAAGGAATATTAATTGATGGACAAGACTCGATGCCAATAAATGATATTTGATAAGTATTAGTATAACACCCCCATTTTCGGAACGCAGCGGAATACAACATGGGGTGTTATTTATCAGTCACATAGTCCAAGTATAGCAAACAAATTCAAAACGAAGATGTTTTTAATAAAAGTTCACATTAGAAAGTTATCAAAGTTTCACAAGAGGTCCCCAAAAAATTGACATAATTTAGAAATACATAAGATAATAAAAGGTTTAGTCACTTATTAAGTGAAAATTTATTAAACATGAGCCATCTTAATGATATTCATTTCTTGCGTGGCCCATCCAAGCTGAAGTCACTTACGGACCTGAGATAAACATGCTAAAAGTCAACAATAATGTTTAGCGAATTCATAGAGTTTAATAAGTAATAAGTTGAATACAAGCATTAATCATTGATAGACATGTAAGGCCTATACATGTTGGAAAATAAGATTTATAGCATAGAGCTCATGACACCGAACCTTGACCTAGATTAATAGTGCCCCGAAAAGGTAAGATTTGCCATTTACCACATAATCTCTCAATATTATGTGACCATTGATGTATGAGCGCTACTCACCCGGTCGGGCCCGCCAAGCCAAATATGCATATTCATAATACTAGCGTTTCCTTCGGAATTAACGGTTCATGATGGGGACTTAATTGGCAAGAAATACTCAATATCTATAATCATGTAATCGGGTCCAGCATACCAAAAACTACTTGTATTCAGTTTGTAAAACTAGCATGTATCCCCCTCGCGAGGTTTATAAACAATTTAAATGAGTAAAAGCGAGGCTATGAACTCACCGTGAACAAAGGAAGTAATATGAAACGAGCAAGATATGAAAAGTAGCCGCAAAGCTCTACGATGAACCTAAATAGATATAGGCTTGTCTTAGTTTTTTGAAAATAAACATTGATGCAACTTAGCTATATATATAAGTTATTATCTTATCTACGCTTGGTACATAAATTTCTAAATATATCTCAAGTTTTTGTTTACCACTTAAAAGTTATAAAAATTCAAGTAATAATCCTATATTTGATCCTAAGTCCAAATATATGTTGTGAATGTCCAATATATTCCTAAGGTTCAAATTTGGTCCAAGGGTCAAGTGTTAGCCAAAAAGTTCACATTAAACTTGAGAGTTCAAAAATATATTAGGTGGTTCAAAAATGTATTAAAGGTCAAATTTTTATAAAGTGTATAACATTTTTATACTTTTTATTCTAGAGCTGTTGGAATTTTTATTAACTTGTACATGTGAAAATATTCGCCATTTGCAAACTGTAAGTCCAAAAATAATGTTCTTTTTATCTCCGGAAAGGAATTAATCTGTACTAACAAGTTTTGTAGGTTTTACTAAGCCAATAGTTACATAACATTAGTAAAACTATCAATATATCCATACTATTCAGTCCATCAGCTTTTTACAAATTACAACAGTCCCACAAAAGTTGCGATAACTAGAGTTCTACAAGTCCAATTAATTCCCCGTTTGCGGCCATGTTTAAGTTAAGATGTTACCTACATTTCATAAAGCTGGGCCAAGTAGTGAAAATTAACATATCACTGAGATTTTTACCATTTAAATCTGCAACTCAGAATCTGGCATGTTTCACGAAAATATTTCTAGTTTAATCATCGTAATGAGTTATTCGATGAAATACCCGTCAAAATGACCGCAAGACATAGGGCTACAACTACATATTTTTAGTTTAGGTCCAATGTTTACTGATTGAATCAGTTTATTCCATTTTTATACCTGATTTAGATTCACAGTTTGCATGTCTAGTCCTTTAGGGTTTTTAGTGTTTCCTAAATATGTACCAAGCCTAATTTAGCATAATAACTTACACCATACAAATTCACATCAATGTATATAAAATTTACAGGAGTGAACAATATAAATACAATGAAAATTTTTTAAAAGAGTTCCTTACAAAAAGAGATGGACAAGTTTGATGACAAGAAGAAAGGACTTTAGGGCTATCAATGTCACCACCTAATGAAAGTTTTGAGATCACCAAGGAGGAGCTTGAAAGAAGGACTTCAAGGGAGCATGAAGATCTTCTACCTACAGCAACAAGAACATTTTGTGAGCCAAAAATATATAGGAAGAAGAGTACCAAGAAGAGAAATGGAGATCAAGGATTAAGACTACATTACTTGTACTTCTTTTCTAATCCATGACCACCAACACTTCTTGTCACCAACACTCTTGAATAGACTTAGGAATCACCACTTCTTTAACAGTTGAAATATTTAGGAAAATCACCAAGAAAACCCTAGGAGTTCATCAACAAAACTCTTGAAAATGAAGACCTAGAAGAAGAAAAGAACAAGGAACAAGTTAGCACCAATTTATCACCATTCCTTGTACAAAATTTTCAATAGAAAATCAAGACTCCATGGTCCTTGTGTGCTTACCACCCCACGGAAACAAGAGGAGAGGGAGAGAGCAAGAGTAGTTTGCATGTAAAATGAGTTGGTGATAGAAACTATGTGTAACTTTGGTGGTTTAAGACTTAGTGGAAGATTATTTAGACAAGTGTAATATTAACTCATCAAGACACACAAGTGTCTTGATGTGTCTCCATAACCGGCCACCTAAGGGGGGGAAAGGGTTAGTGGAACTTTTGGGAGTTAAATTTGGTTATTAGATGTATTATGTAGTTTATCTTGCTCCCGGTAACTTAAAACGTGGAGTTTTAAGACGCGTAACGTAATACCGGGTAGAAATAGAAATGTGAAACTTTCAAAAATATTAAAAATTGTTTTCACAATTTATTTTAGAAGTATAGATGAGTGGTGAGATCATCGGAGGATTTATTTGAGGTTAAAACATGAAAACATGAATTTAAACCGCGCAATACGTAAAAAGTGCAAAGTTGACGTAAAAATGGAAAAAGTGAATTGTGACTTTATAATTAGGATTGAAAGGAAACGATGGTGCATAGAAAGTGTAGAGTAGACATAGTATAGTCGTGGTTGAATGAATTTGGACGTACACGGATAACTTCCAACAAAGTTAATTATTTAAGCTAAATTAGTTTAATAAATAAAGTTGTAAAATAAATTACATGAAATTTACGAAATGTCACAGTACGTACCCCTTAAAAAGAGCGCCGTCCCGGAGCTCAACTCGCTTTATCTCCCGACGGTTCACTTGTGAAAAGATGGGGATACTTCTTCTTGATCTGATCTTCGCGTTCCCATGTGAACTCTGGTCCTCGTCGGGTATCCCAACGAACCTTGACAATGGGGATGCGAGTTTGCTAGAGTTGCTTTACTTCACGATCCATGATCTCTATTGGTTCTTCTATGAAGTGTAGCTTGTCATCAATACGAAATACTTCTAATGGAATGATGAGACTCTCATCCGATAAACACTTCTTGAGATTAGAAACATGAAAAGTGTTGTGAATGCCTTGAAGTTCTTCGGGTAGCTCTAACTTGTATGCTACAGGACCAATTTAGCTAGGATCTTGAATGGTCCAATGTATCGTGGACTTAGCTTTCCACGCTTACCAAAACGAATTACACCCTTCCATGGTGAAACCTTGAGCATAACTCTATCACCTACATTAAACTCCAAAGGTCGACGTCTAATATCGGCATAACTTTTCTAGCAACTACGAGCAGTTAACAAACGGTTCTTGATTTGGACAATCTTCTCCGTTGTTTCACGAATCATTTCTGGCCCTGTGAGTTGGCTATCTCCAACCTCACTCCAGCAAACCGGTGATCTACACTTTCGCCCATAGAAAGCTTCAAACGGTGCAGCCTTGATGCTTGCGTGATAGCTATTGTTGTAGGAGAATTCGACTAATGGTAATGCCGATCCCAACTACTTCCAAAGTCAATCATACATGCCCTCAGCATGTCTTCTAATGTTTGTATTGTTCTTTTGCTTTGACCATCCGTCTGTGGGTGGTACGCCGTACTCATATCCAGATTTGTATCCAATGCCTTCTGGAGTGACTTCCAGAATCCCGATGTAAATCGGCTATCTCTGTCGGATATGATTGAGATAGGCACACCATGTCTACAAACAATCTCTTTCAAGTATAGTCGAGCAAGTTTCTCCATGCCGTCGGTTTCTTTTATTGGTAGGAAATGAGCAGATTTAGTTAAACAATCCACAATGACCCAAATCGAATCATACCCACTTGGAGTTCTAGGAAGCTTAGTGATGAAATCCATGGTGATTCTTTCCCATTTCCAAATGGGAATCTCAGGTTGTTGAAGAAACCCGGCGGGCTTTTGATGTTCCACCTTCACTTTCGCACAAGTTAGACACTTGCCAACATAGGTGGCAATCTCAGCCTTCATATTTGGCCACCAAGACAGTTGCTTAAGATCGTTACATCTTATCTGATCCCGGATGGATAGAATATTTGGATTTATGTGACTCTTGCATGATTAAGTCTCTTAAACCTCCAAACAACGGTAACCAAACACGATTACCGAAACATCGGGTTCCGTCGGGACGAGTCTCAAATATTGGTTTGATCCCCTTCCCTAGATTTTCGGCCTTCACATTTTCTTCTTTCATTGCTTACTCTTGAGCCTTGAGAATTTGTTCCGGTAACTTGGGGAGAACCGTAATCGTCATTACCAATNGACTCTTGCATGATTAAGTCTCTTAAACCTCCAAACAACGGTAACCAAACACGATTACCGAAACATCGGGTTCCGTCGGGACGAGTCTCAAATATTGGTTTGATCCCCTTCCCTAGATTTTCGGCCTTCACATTTTCTTCTTTCATTGCTTACTCTTGAGCCTTGAGAATTTGTTCCGGTAACTTGGGGAGAACCGTAATCGTCATTACCAATGATCTTACATGTAATGGTTTTGCCCTTTCCTTTCGGCTTAAGGCATAAGCCACCACGTTTGCCTTCCCAGGGTGATAACGGATGTCGCAATCGTAATCGCTTAGGAGTTCAATCCATCTACGTTGTCTCATGTTAAGCTCTTTTTGATCGAGGATGTATTGGAGACTCTTGTGATCGGTATACACCGTACACTTCGTACCGTACAAGTAGTGTCTCCATAGCCTAAGAGCAAAACCCACAACACCCAATTCTAGGTCATGGGTCATATAGTTTTCTTCATGAGTCTTCAATTGTCGAGAAGCATATGCTATGACCTTTTGCCGTTGCATCAATACCGCTCCAAAACCTTTGTTCGAAGCGNACGTTTGCCTTCCCAGGGTGATAACGGATGTCGCAATCGTAATCGCTTAGGAGTTCAATCCATCTACGTTGTCTCATGTTAAGCTCTTTTTGATCGAGGATGTATTGGAGACTCTTGTGATCGGTATACACCGTACACTTCATACCGTACAAGTAGTGTCTCCATAGCCTAAGAGCAAAACCCACAACACCCAATTCTAGGTCATGGGTCATATAGTTTTCTTCATGAGTCTTCAATTGTCGAGAAGCATATGCTATGACCTTTTGCCGTTGCATCAATACCGCTCCAAAACCTTTGTTCGAAGCGTCACAATAGACTACAAAATCTTCCGCCCCATCTGGTAGTGCTAATATAGGCGCGCTACAAAGTTTCTGTTTCAGTATTTGAAAGGCCTTTTCTTCGTCTTTACCCCACTCATACTTCTTATTTTTCTGAGTCAACTTGGTAAGAGGTTTGGCTATTAAAGAAAAACCTTCGATGAATCTTCGATAATAACCGGCAAGTCCTAAGAATTGCCTCACTTCTGTTGGTGTCGTCGGTGGAGCCCAATTCTTGATAGCTTCAGTCTTTGAAGGATCCACATGAACACCATTACTATTGATCACATGGCCGAGAAATTGTACCGATTCTAGCCAAAAGTCACATTTCGAGAACTTTGCATACAATTGCTCTTTCTTGAGTAACTCCAAAATAATCTTTAGGTGTTCCCCATGTTCTTCCTTGTTTTTGAAGTAAATCAAAATGTCATCAATAAATACAATTACAAACTTGTCAAGGTATGGTTTGCACACTCGATTCATCAAATCCATGAATACTGCAGGTCCATTGGTCAATCCAAACGGCATTACTTGGAACTCGTAGTGACCATACCGAGTTCTAAATGCTGTAATTGGAGTGTCTTCTTCTCGGATCCGAAGTTGATGGTAACCTGATCGTAGGTCAATTTTGGAATATACACTTGAGCCTTGAAGTTGATCAAACAAATCGTCAATTCTTGGGAGTGGATAACGATTCTTGACCGTCAACTTGTTAAGCTCGCGGTAGTCAATACACATACGAAATGATCCATCTTTCTTCTTCACAAACAGCACTGGAGCTCCCCAAGGCAACGAGCTCGGTCGAATGAATCCTTTCTCCGACAATTCTTGTAGTTGTTTCGATAGCTCCTTAATTTCTGATGGTGCCAACCGATAAGGTGCACGCACCACAGGTGCAGCACCGGGCACTAATTCAATTTGGAACTCTACTTGTCGAGGTGGTGGAAGTCCCAGTAGATCTTCGGGAAACACTTCCGGAAAATCGCAGACAATCGGTACATCTTCTAATCGTCTTTTGATTGATCCCTTCTCTGTCACTTGTGCTAGATACATTTGGCACCCATGTCCTATGTACCTTTGGGCCTTGATACGAGATATGACTTTTAATTGGGACGCGCCTCTATCACCTTTGATTATTACTGTTTTGTTGTTGTGTGGAATACGAACAATCTTTTCACTACAGATAATGGCCGCGTTTCGGTCGGATAACCAGTCCATTCCAATAATGACATCAAAAGTCCCAAGTTCAATTGGCATGAGGTCAATACTAAATGGGTGGTTCGCTAGATTTATGGTACAGTTCCTTAGAATTGTGTTGGTACTAACCAATTTCCCATCGGCTAATTCTACTTCATAACTATAGTTTAACTTAACCGGGTTAATATTTATCAACGCACTAAAACTAGTGGACACAAAGCTCTTGTCTGAACCCGAATCAAATAAAACTTTAGCATAGTGATTATTAAGTAGAAACATACCCGTCACGACATTCGGGCCTTGTTGTTCTCCCATCACATACACTCGAGCATGATTATTCCCACCTTGATCATTTCCTTTGTTCGGGCATTTGTTGCTGTAGTGCCCTTTTTCCCCACAGCCATAACAAGTTACAATTGGCTGTGTATTAGCACCAGTAGCAATAGCCTTACCCCTACAGTCTGTCGCCATATGACCCTGCTTTCCACATTTGTTACATTTCACAGTACAGTAACAAGTGTGATGTTTCTTGTAGCGATTACAGTAAGGATGGGGTCCGGTATATCTAACTCTCCTAGCCGGAGCATCAGTCATTGCCCTCACATTCTCTTGTCTTCTATTTTGCTGATGATGACGGTCATTGTTGCGGCCCTGGGTGTTGTTGTTGTTTCCCCTCCTTTCATCGTCCCATCTTCTTTTGTTCTGGTGGTTGTTGTTATTATTATTGTTGTTCGGATTCTGAGTCGTTCCATACTCCACCACTTGAGCCATAAGTTTTTGGGTAATACTAATAGCTGTATCAAGAGTTTGTGGATTAGAGGATGTCACATCTCCCTTAATGCTTCGTGGAAGACCCTTAAGAAAAGCTTCCATTTCCTTCTCGAAATTTGGTACCATACTAGGACACAAAACTTTCAACTCTTGAAACCTTCGGATATAAGTTTCGATATCATAACCTTTCACTTTTAGATCATAAAACTCCGTTTCAAGCAACCTTACTTCACTACAAGGACAGAACTTATTGATCGCCATTTTCTTGAAGTCAGTCCATGTAGTTTCATAGGCTTTTTCTATCCCGATGGGCTGAGCATATGAATTCCACCAAGACTTAGCATTTCTATCATAGTACCCGAGGCGTATTTAACTTTGCAGTCCTCTGAGCAGTTACTGAGTATGAACGTGCTCTCCATACTTTCAAACCAGCGTGTCAATGCAACTGCCCCTTCAGTTCCCTTGAATTTAATTGGATCACAACCCAGAAATTGTTTATAAGTGCAACCACGCACCACAGCGCCAGTTGCAGTCCCAGCGGCTCCAGCACCGTCACCAGCAGCCCCGACGGCACCGCCACCGGCAGCCCCGGTGTCATTAGCCCTTGCAGCACGATCCTCGGCTAAAGCCTGAGCTACATTGTCAGCGACTAGCTTCCGAATAGCCGCATTAGACATCTTCTTTGGTGGCATGATTCTATCACAACACAAGAAAATTTTGATGAGTATTCATACAATGACATAGATATAGTGATGCATTAGTAAATTGAATATGAAAGATTTCACAACAATATAGAGTAGAATATAAGAGAATATAACTTCATCATTCATTACAAAAGATTAATACATTGTTGGATTGTATTACAAAATTTGACGAAGTCGTTACATTCAACGATACTAGTTTACTAACTAATAGTAATTTACAAGATGAAAGAACAACGACGAAATACAACAAGAGATAATACAAGTACATAAACTACTAAGGGTCACGAGGTGATCCACGTGGCTCGGGTGGTGGGGTCTCTCCATATACCGCTAGCACGTATGTGGCATTATATGACCTCTCATTATCATAACCCAATCGGACCATCTCCTCCCAATGATCGTATGCCCAATGCCTCATCTCATAAAGATCTTTCTCAAGGCGATCATTTTCCATACGGTCGATCATTCGTGACAACTTAACATCTTTTAACTGATGTTTCAACCTCTTATTTTCAGCCCTTACTCCTTCATAATCCCATTCTCGAAAACATTTACCCAACAAATCCACTTCACTCTTATTCTTATCTTGTTGATGTTCCACTATACCCAAATCAAGATCTAGTAAATTCATGCGGTTATGCGCAAGCCTATCTCTCGACAAAGAACGTTCCCCTTCCAGTTCTCTCACCACCATTTGTCTTTCCAACACTTTAACCTTTCCATAAAGAGAGTCAATATCTCTCCTCATGTAAGTGGGTACTAGATCCTCGAGCTCATAAGCGATAGGAGAAGAAGAGGATGATCCACCCCTTTCATGGATACTTTTAGGAAACATGCGTCTTACAACTGGTACCTGTGTAATGGTACCTACAGTAGCAATTTCCTCAGTTTCCGGCTCGGAATCGGAAGAAGTATCCGATAGTGGAGGTGGTGGATAAGGCGAACCGGTGCCTCATACGGATGAATCAACTCGGGTTCATCCATCTCCTCATCGGAACTTGCGTCTTGAAGCATCAACTCATCGATCTCTTCTTCTTCTTTCCCATCCTCAAATGGCTTTTCTTCTTCTTCTTCATCAAAGTTCGGATGAAGGTGATTCGGTAGTAGAGGTAGATGTTGAGCCGGGGCAAGCTCAGGTTGAGCGGGCTCGACTTCTAGGATGTCTACCTCGTGATCAGGAGGAAATAGATGTGCCATGACAAATCTGAAAATCATATATACATATAATTAGAATGAGAAAAGAAATATTATCATGAAAACCAATATTTTGTGTAAGTAAGTGAACAAATAGTGATGCTTTATAAACAAGCAAGATGATCGATAAATATTACATGTACAAATGATAATATTTATTATGTGCATACGTATAACAACGGTGCAATCAAAGAGATGTGTATAAATTTTTAATAAAAATTTATAATTATAATTATGTTTATAAATGATAATAAGAAATCTTGGATTGTCTGAATAAAGACTTCATCTGGAGTTAAAATCTTGGATGTTCCTTTTGGAGCTTAAGAGAGTAGTCCGTGATATAGAAAAATTACATATCTCTCGCCCAGTTAGAAAGGAATATTAATTGATGGACAAGACTCGAGGCCCATAAATGATATTTGATAAGTATTAGTATAACACCCCCATTTTCGGAACGCAGCGGAATACAACATGGGGTGTTGTTTATCAGTCACATAGTACAAGTATAGCAAACAAATTGAAAACGACGATGTTTTTAATAAAAGTTCACATTAGAAAGTTATCAAAGTTTCACAAGAGGTCCCCAAAAGATTGACATAATTTAGAAATACATAAGATAATAAAAGGTTTAGTCACTTATTAAGTGAAAATTCATTAAACATGAGCCATCTTAATGATATTCATTTCTTGCGCCGCCCATCCAAGCTGAAGTCACTTACGGACCTGAGATAAACATGCTAAAAGTCAACAATAATGTTGAGTGAATTCATAGAGTTTAATAAGTAATAAGTTGAATACAAACATTAATCATCGATAGACATGTAAGGCCTTTACATGTCGGAAAATAAGATTTATAGCATAGAGCTCATGACACCGAACCTTGAACTAGATTAATAGTGCCCCGAAAAGGTAAGATTTGCCATTTACCACGTAATCTCTCAATATTATGTGACCGTTGATGTATGAGCGCTACTCACCCGGTCGGGCCCGCCAAGCCAAATATGCATATTCATAATACTAGCGTTTCCTACGGAATTAACGGTTCATGATGGGGACTTAATTGGCAAGAAATACTCAATATCTATAATCATGTAATCGGGTCGAGCATACCAAAAACTACTTGTATTCAGTTTGTAAAACTAGCATGTATCCCCCTCGCGAGGTTTATAAACGATTTAAATGAGTAAAAGCGAGGCTATGAACTCACCGTGAACAAAGGAAGTAATATGAAACGAGCAAGTGGTGAAAAGTAGCCGCAAAGCTCTACGATGAACCTAAATAGATATAGGCTTGTCTTAGTTTTTTGAAAATAAACATTGATGCAACTTAGCTATATATATAAGTTATTATCTTATCTACGCTTGGTACATAAATTTCTAAATATATCTCAAGTTTTTGTTTACCACTTAAAAGTTATAAAATTCAAGTAATAATCCTATATTTGATCCTAAGTCCGAATATATGTTGTGAATGCCCAATATAATCCTAAGGTTCAAATTTAGTCCATGGGTCAAGTGTTAGCCAAAAAATTCACATTAAACTTGAGAGTTCAAAAATATATTAGGTGGTTCAAAAATGTATTAAAGGTCAAATTTTTATAAAGTGTATAACATTTTTATACTTTTTATTCTAGAGCTGTTGGAATTTTTATTAACTTGTACATGTGAAAATATTCGCCATTTGCAAACCGTAAGTCCAAAAATAATGTTCTTTTTATCCCCGGAAAGGTATTAATCTGTACTAACAAGTTTTGTGGGTTTTACTAAGCCAATAGTTACAAAACATTAGTAAAACTATCAATATATCCATACTATTAAGTCCATCAGCTTTCAAAATTACAACAGTCCCACAAAAGTTGCGATAACTAGAGTTCTACAAGTCCAATTAATTCCCCGTTTGCGGCCATGTTTAAGTTAAGATGTTACCTACATTTCATAAAACTGGGCCAAGTAGTGAAAATAAACATATCACTGAGATTTTTACCATTTAAATCTGCAACTCAGAATCTGGCATGTTTCACGATAATATTTCTAGTTTAATCATCGTAATGAGTTATTCAATGAATACCCGTCAAAATGACCAAAAGACATAGGGCTACAACTACATATTTTTATTTTAGGTCCAATGTTTACTGATTAAATCAGTTTATTCCGTTTTTACCCCTGATTCAGATTCACAGTTTGCATGTCTAGTCCTTTAGGGTTTTTAGTATTTCCTAAATATGTACCAAGCCTAATTTAGCATAATAACTTATACCATACATATTCACATCAATGCATATAAAATTTATAGGAGTGAACAATATAAATACAATGAAATTTTTTTAAAAGAGTTCCTTACAAAAAGAGATGGACAAGTTTCATGACAAGAAGAAAGGACTTTAGGGCTATCAATGTCACCACCTAATGAAAGTTTTTGAGATCACCAAGGAGGAGCTTGAAAGAAGGACTTCAAGGGAGCATGAAGATATTCTACTTACAGCCACAAGAACATTTTGTGAGCCAAAAATATATAGGAAGAAGAGTACCAAGAAGAGAAATGGAGATTAAGGATTAAGACTACATTACTTGTACTTCTTTTCTAATCCATGACCACCAACACTTCTTGTCACCAACACTCTTGAATAGACTTAGGAATCACCACTTCTTTAACACTTGAAATATTTAGGAAAATCACCAAGAAAACCCTAGGAGTTCATCAACAAAACTCTTGAAAATGAAGACCTAGAAGAAGAAAAGAACAAGGAACAAGTTAGCACCAATTTATCACCATTCCTTGTACAAAATTTTCAATAGAAAATCAAGACTCCATGGTCCTTGTATGCTTACCACCCCACGGCAACAAGAGGAGAGGGAGAGAGCAAGAGTAGTTTACATGTAAAATGAGTTGGTGATAGAAACTATGTGTAACTTTGGTGGTTTAAGACTTAGTGTAAGATTGTTTAGACAAGTGTAATATTAACTCATCAAGACACACAAGTGTCTTGATGTGTCTCCATAACCGGCCACCTAAGGGGGGAAAAGGTTAGTGGAACTTTTGGGAGTTAAATTTGGTTATTAGATGTATTATGTAGTTTATCTTGCTCCCGGTAACTTAAAACGTGGAGTTTTAAGACGCGTAACGTAATACCGGGTAGAAATAAAAATGTGAAACTTTCAAAAATATTAAAACTTGTTTTCACAATGTATTTTAGAAGTATAGATGAGTGGTGAGATCATCGGAGGATTTATTTGAGGTTAAAACGTGAAAACATGAATTTAAACCGCGCAATACGTAAAAAGTGCAAAGTTGACGTAAAAATGGAAAAAGTGAATTGTGACTTTATAATTAGGATTGAAAGGAAACGATGGTGCATAGAAAGTGTAGAGTAGACATAGTATAGTCGTGTTGAATGAATTTGAACGTACACGGATAACTTCCAACGAAGTTAATTATTTAAGATAAATTAGTTTAATAAATAAAGTTGTAAAATAAATGACATGAAATTTACGAAATGTCACAATTAGGTCAAAAATGACGTAAGGTTTTGACAGTTCGTTTCTGTTTTACGTCCCTTTTAATCAAAATCCGAATATAATCTTTATACTTTTTTTGGGATTATTTTTTTGTATCCCATCTGTGTACAACACCTTTTTTTCCTCCAATATGGGAGACGTGAGAGTTACATTTAATTTAGCTCATCGTTAACAGAAATAATTCATACAGTAAAGACTTGTGTTAACTGCATACCTAGCTTTAACTTATTTGTAGTATGCAGACACATTTTTTTTAACTGGAAGGTTGGAATGTGGATTTAAACTAGTGATCTCCAAGGATTACCGCGCAGGTGCATGCTGAATACTAATCAGGTTAAGAAGACTTGACACTATATTATACGCTGGTATAATTAGGAATCCTTAGTTCTTGTTTGGTTAGACTTCATGTCCTGTTACATAGTCTTTGTAATGTAAACAAACTTGTTATACTTAACATTGAAATCAAAACAAATTCGGTGAGATTGTTTCTTTCTATTAATGAAACACAAGATGAAAGCTTAATAAACTTTAAACGTTATGTTTAATCGAGTTCAAGAAGACAAGAACTCAACCTCATTAAAGTAAACAGTAGCACACATGTTTTATCTTGAAAACCATGAAACATCAAAATTATGTCTGGATTATATATTTCTATAATTTCGATTTATTTGGAGATGTTAACATTTATGAAACACTGTTTTCATGATTTGTTTTCATTAAATGTGAGCATAAAAAAAACAAAAGGTTTGCCAAACAAGGCTTGGCTGTTGTTGGTAGGTCAACTTCTAAATGTCGGGTTTACAATTACTGGGGTTTGATTCATCTATAAATACAATTATTACATTTTATTTAAGCATGATTTTTCTAACATTCCTATATGATTATGATGTGTTTTTTAAGCAGTTACATGTTCTCTGGTGAGAAATCTTATAATTTGCTAAAGATATTGGGCAGTCGATAAATGTTTTAGAATGTAGATTTCATGTAAAACATCAGCTTTCTTGCTCACACTTTTGAAGTTGTAAATCTGTAATTGCAATTGTGGGTTATTCGAATAAAGTCATGCAAGTTTTCAATTTACTAACACTTGCTACCACAGAACTAAACGAATACATAAATTCCATCGCAGGTATATGTTAGGGTAGAACACATCTAAAAAAAGTACATTCGTTATATTCAATACATTCGTCTATATTAAAGCTAATGCATAATTTATCTAATTTATAAATTGCTACTGACCTGTTCATTAGTGGCTGTTTCTCAGCTATATTGATCAATCGGAAGGATTGAAGGTGAGGATAATGGCTTCCATGAGATGGCAGTCTAAGGCTGTTTTCATGGCGTTTGGGACCAAAGGGGACGTGTATCCGATAGCTGTAATTCTCTCTGTCTTCTGCATATTTTATCTCCTCCATTCCAAATTTTAGACTAATTTAATTTCTCCTTTTATTCCTAAATGAATGAATGAATGAATGAATGTTTTAGCAAAAGACTCTCAAAACATTCCTAGAAAGATACTTGCTATTCTCTGCAATTAAAGTTGATGGAAACCAGTTTAAGTTATCTGACAATCAATGCTTTTTAGAAAAGATGAAATTTATTATGTTCCAGTACAATCTGGTTTGTTATGATGAACGTATCAGGATATTATATTGGTTAGAGAACCATATACTTGATGTTTATGTCTACCTCTGCGGTTCAACTTCGATATAGAAGTCGAACATATGATGAAAATCTGCTAGAAAGCGTTATTAACAAATTAGTTGAAGAGGTAACTGAGAAAATAGTAGAACACTATAAAATAACGTTTATTTACTAATAAGATGTATCAATATCATGTGTAAAAGAAACAATGGCCTCTAATAGAGTGATCAGGTGTTGGAGCTAAGTGATTTTCCTTCACGATATCAGGTATGACATAAAGATGCTGTAAGGAAATCATGTTGACATTTGTTAGCATGCCATTGATGGGATATTTTGTCATATTGGTTTAGTGTTTCTTTAAGCTAATAGAATGCTCATTTAGGCGAATTATGTGACTATGGTCCTTAATATAGCTAATTAATGTCACTCTGTTCTGTACCTGGTTCTTGAGGTGGTATGGTTAGATCAAGGATAGAAAGTTTAAACACCAATAATATATTCAACTTATTTGACCTAGTTTAAGGCATTTCTATTCCTCCTAAATGGTATACAAATGAACTGTTTTAAACCAACTTAACTATTAAAAATTCAAAAGCTTAAACAGCAAGAATATAGTTTTAAAGAATGATAAGAATCTGAAATGTTTAAGAAAACTATAATATAAAGGTTTGTGTAAGGAGAAATATAACGGACAAAATAGAAATTAAAGACATTTATGGAAGGAGTTTTAGTTCTCATACTAGGACATGCATGGTGTATACTATTGCTACTTCTGCCCAAAAAGGGTCTAAAGAGATATTATTACAAATGGAAAATGAAACATATAATTGATGCTCTACTTGGCGGGTGTTCAGGGATTGCTTATTTTCCCTGCTTAAGTGCTGAATTTTTTGGGCCGAAAAGCAAGCAGTTTTTCATAAGCAGGTAAGGAGATGCTTATTTTGTATTGGTTCTTTGAAATTTAATTGAATTTATTATTTACTCTCAAATATAACCTAGAGCTTTTATAAATGAATTTGATTGAAAATTTTTAAATTTCTATTATATTATCAATTTTATAAGTATTACTATTGCATAAGCAAATCTAAACACTATCTCCAGAAGTACTTATTTTTAAGCAGCTTAATTAGTACTTATTTTGAGCAAGAGCATAAGCAGAAAAAATAAGCAATCCCAAACACCCTCTTTGTAGGATATAATTGAAGTCAAGAAATGATGGCTTTTGAGACTGATTCGTTGTGTTTTTGTGTGTGCAAAAACAATTTATCAAAAATACCAACAAACGTGAGGTCAATGTTATCGTGAGACAACAAGACGTGGAGAAATACAAGTAAACCTTTTAGGAAAAAGATTACCTCGTAAACTCATGAAAGTGATATTTTTAAGACCGGGAAAGTGATTTCCCGGGTCGTACCCCAACGAGGTGTGAATGGAAGGATATCGCGAAAGGTATGAGATTAAAATCTTGTATGTGAAAGATTGTGAGAGTTATTTGGTATTACGGTATGTTAAATTAATGGGAATTGGAAATTAACGAACGAGAATGAAAATAACGCAACCTAAATGGGAACAAAAGGCAATTGGCAAACTAGGGGAGTCCTAAAACACTACGGGGATCAAAATTAGGTATCAGGAATCCTAAATCACAAGTTAACAGATAAACGTGACGTTTATTTAAGATAAACGTCAACGTACAAATAAAAACCTGAAATTTTAGCTACGCAAGTCCTACGGGCCTACAAATAATTTTCTATCGCACTAAAAGACAAAAGAAAAATTTAGAAAAAAAAAGAAAATTAAAAATTTAATAAAAATTCTAATTATTATGAATTTAAAACTATTTAATACAAATTAAATCCTAACTAATTCTATACTAAACCAATAATTCTGAATTTTTTTCTATAAATCCTACAAGTTAAAAATAATTTATGAAAAATATAAAAAGTGCGGGTCCAGTTTCAAAATAAGCAGAAATAAGTTAAACGAAAGCTGAAAAGGGCTTAATTAAAAAAAGAAATGACTATGCTAAATATTAAAGGTTGCATGGTATAACTGAAACAAGACCCAAGGGCAGTTGGTGTTGAGGTGTGGTGTTATGTGTCTGTTCTATGCTTAGGTCCCAGGTTCGAAGACCCAGTAATTCTCAAATGATTGAACGGAAATCCTGCCAGGGTTAACATCAAACAGCCCTGACAGCAGGTCACTTCGGTAATTCCTTGTGGGTTACGCTTAGTGTTTACGATGGCTTCAAACGGTCTACAGTCGTAGGGTGATCTCCAGCAACTCACCTAATCGTGGGTGTACTTAGTTGTGCCCGTGTAAGCTCCTTACGGGGTATCCGATTAGGAACGGCCTTGGCGCGAATTAGAAGGAGTCTTCACAATATGCTGTTGACGAATTCTAGTTCAAACCTCTAAGTACCGGTTGTTTTATTGCTAACTGTCTTATTTCAGGTACAAATGCTATCTTGAACACCAACTTGCACGTGCTCATACATACATCAGAATGCCGATGAAAGCTCAAAGCCTTATCACATTTCAACAAGAAAGATTCTACCTCAAAATGATGAATCTTCAACACTAAAGACATAAGAGCTAAAAATGCATAACAACAACACCGTTAAAGATGTATGAGCATGTTGGAACGGAGCGAATCCCTTGGAGAGACAAAAAGTGACGAATGGCGGATTACTACTTCATTTATCGTTTTCACATCAACAAAGATAAAGATCAAAGAACGATGATATATTTCTACTACAATCATTTTGATGACGTCTAAAGCTATCAAAGTTAACATTCACAGTTTGAAGAACAAAAGACGTCTCAAAGCAACCTCGATGACCGTGACAAAGTTCTATCCATCAACAAATCTTCATGACCGATCCTTAGGGGGAGATTGTTAGGATCATAGTTTTCAACTATTCTGTCAAGTCTCGGTCATTTGAATAAATGTAATAGGTTGCTAGTATTATCACTTTTATTTATGTTTTAGCTTAATACTCGTATGATTATAAGACGAGTCCAATAAGTGTCCAATGGGCCT
>LBNU01000258.1:0-17826 GCA_014162995.1 Artemisia annua
AGACTAACCCTAGTCTAGGAAATGTACGATGAATGACAATCTGACTTAACCTACCCGGTTTCGTCAAATGAATATCCGTAAACCCTGTTTACGTGAAATGATGAATTGAAATTCTGTGAATGGAAAATGTTAAGGCTTTGGAAAGTGACCTGAAATTGCGAATTGTGACATTCTCCCCTCCTAACAGGAATCCAGTCCCTGGATTCGGTTCATGTTGGTCTCGGGAGTGGTATTGGTGAAATGATGTGGATAATTGAATATCATGATAGAATTTGACTCTGTTTCATTGTATGACCTTACAGTCCATGATTTCTACTGGTTCTTCTACAAGGTTCAAGTTTGTCATTGAGTTGGATTTCTTCTATTGAAAGATGAGTAATTCATCAATTAATCACTTCTTACTTGTTTCATAAATATGTGTTGGACTAGTGAATTGGGCTTTTTCCGACTTCGGTCTGTCAATAAGTGATCAGCACTTCGACCATAAAGTGCTCTCAAATGGTGTGATCCTTATGTTCATGTGATAACTATTGTTGTAATCTGTCACAAGTTTTATAAAAGATTGACCAAAAGGAATTGCTTGTCAAAGCGATAAGTGTCTTAGAAAAAATATTTCTTACAAGATGTATGATTTGTATAATTGTAGTTTGGAGGGAATTCATTGAAAAGTGTAGGCATTAAAAATGATGAAATAGTCGAGTGGGTATGTCTACATGTATGTATTGATGTCTAACATCTAATTTGGATAATGCCTATTGGTGAGATCATGTTCACTTGAAGGTTCTATAATCCGGTTTAAAAGGCTGGATTCATCTTTATAGTGTCGCTTAGTGAGCATTTGTATCAAAACGAATCTTGTAATTCGGGTAGGCTAGTACTTTCGAGATGATAAAATCTTGACAACTAGGTCAGTGATAATTGTGATATCTCATGATTCCTGTTGAGTTTCGAATGATCTTAATGTATCAAGGAATTCTTCTCAAGGATGGCATGTAAAGTCTTTCTAGAAAAGTCATTGGTAATATCCACTTATGAATTTAGTGAGTAGTGAGACTCGAGAATGGTAAATGATGGTGATAGTGAGAATGTAAGGTAGCCTGCTGAGACTCGAATGTCTCAGTTTCCTAATTGATTGTCTCCTCTGAATTGGTCTCATGTGAAGTTACAATGGAAGTCATTGCCTGATGACAGTGAATACTCCAATAATATCGAGGTATAGTTGGCATAGGTTCATTGGTAGATAGAAAAACATCCTACAAGTCTAAGTCTGAAGAATTATTGATAGGGTAGGTGAATGAGAACACGACTCAATGGTAATTGTGACTTAGTGAGACTGTGATGAATGAGGGTACCATGATGTAAGTGTATTGTGTATATATGTGTATGTTCATGAGAGGTAGTGCTTATGCATTCATATGAATTTTGGCGTTTCAGAAATTTTGTAAGACTCGACCCGAACATAATCCTAACATAAATGCTCAAAGTATTCCAAAATTCACCTTTGAGTCAGACATAGGTGATCAGTCCATGTCCCACTGTCCCTGGTCGAATATAGGTGATCAGTCTATATCCTACCGAGGTTAAATGAATTTTGCAATACTTGGCTCAGCTATACTCGTAATATGTCCAAGACTCCTTGAGAAAATGTTTAGACAGCAAAGGCGATGTCAAACCACTCAGTTGCAAGTCCCGCCCATACAAGACTTGTAACCTGTGTTTTCACACCCCATTGCACAATACATGTAAAATGAATGAAAGTGACCCGTGTAATATAGTGTAGGTGATCGCACACCCAAGTGATGCCATGAATGTAGGTAATCCACACCTAAGTGATGCAATGAATGTAGGTAACAAAGTACCCAAGTAATGTAGGTATCATGCCATACCCGAGCAATGTAGGTATCCCTATACCCATGAAATGTAGGTGGTTACGCATCCGAGCTATGAACTGTATTGTGGTATAAAACCATGTAAAGTGAATATGCACTCATGATGAAATGATGAGATGCTATGATTATGTGGTTATAGTCTAGGGTCCAAGATACAACCTAGTTCGCTATAACCTTAGCTCTGGTACCAATCTGTCACACCCTTAATTTACCTGTTAAATGGCAGCGGAATTGAATTCCCGGGTGTAACGATCATGGCATCTCATACAAGGTTACATAGAACGACCTAAAGTGTCGTTTTGTAAATACAACGTTTGATCATTTTATTAAAAACATAAAAGTTTACAACATAGGTCCCAAGTGGTTTTACACATTCATTGAAAATAAAAATGACAAGATCAAACGGTTCATAAGTGCATTAAAGTAAACAGTGAGACGCGTCGACTCCTCGACTCCATGATGGTCCATATGCAAGTCACATGTTGTTATCTTAGTAACCTGAAAATACATTGCTAAAACGGTCAACAATAATGTTGGTGAGAAATCATAGGTTTATGAAAATGAATGTTGTACGATAACCATAAGTATAAGTGAATGACGAACTGTCACATAATTGATAAAATTGTACATTATCTCTTAAGCTCATGACCCCGAAGCTAGACTGTAGGTAATGCCCCTCCAGAGTGTTTTGCCAGACACTCTAACAATGATCAAATGAAATGCATCCGTTTGACTGTTGGTAACCCCAACACGGATGGAGGCGTCACCCTCAATAGATCTATCCACTCACTCTCGCTTAAATACAATTAACGGTTCATGATAGTGGGGGACTTAAAACATGGCAATGTAGTAACTTAAGTAATGTATATGGATTTGATACTTAGGCTCGTATGAAAAATGGTGCAATGTATTCTCCCCCGTGGGATTTGAAAACAATAAAAATGTAAACGGGGCTATGAAAACTCACCTCAAGGAATGGCACAATATGGAATGTATGAACTGAAGTAATGAGGTGCAACTCCTAGCCGCAACCTAAAATGAATGCATGTAATCTACTTTAGATTATGAAATGGGTTCATGTATGCACTTGCACTATAATCTATACCACTCGTTTTGTATTCAAAATATATATTGTTGGCGAAAATATAAATTACATCTTCGTATAAGGTCATGGTGATTATTACATGTTTATATGGTTTAATAATGTTATACGGTAGTTATATAGGGAAATATAATGAAATTTAGCTTTTAGACGTAAGATACAACACTTAGACAATTTTTGAAATACGGTTAAAAATGGCTTCGGAAAACTAGTTGTAAATCAGTGAATATTGAGAGTTAGGAAATAAAATTGGTATTTCTGGAAAGCCTAGCACCAAGCCTCAAAATGTTCAGGAGTGAAGTTTTGCTCAAAGTGTCTAGATTTTATGCTAAATGGTCGAGAAGTATGGTATTTTAGGCTAAAGCTGCCATTTCTGGGCAGTTTTTATGAATATTTGGATGGCTGTAGATTACTCATCTTAAGTCCAAATGACGAACGGCTTTTTGATTTGAAAACTAGGCCAGGTGCTCTAACTTTTGTTCCTTGTGGTCCAAAACTCCAAAACTGAGTCAATTGACGGGAAAATGGCTCTCAACATGGGTGTTTCTAGGTATACTTAGAAAATTTCTGGGTAAGTGCTGGTGGTTTATTAGTGAAAATAATAACTTTCGAAAAATCATAACTAATTCGTTATAAGGCCGATTTTCAAGTTCTTTATATCCCCGGAAAGGTAAAAATATATACTAACATATTTTCAATAGTTTGGCAAGTTTTGGAAAGGTCTAAGGCTCGTTTTTGACCAAGTAAATTCGTACATCAGCAATGAATTTTCCGGAAAATGTTCAAGTCTAGTAGCAACTTGTTTTTGGCATAATTTCTTCGTTATAGGTCCGTTTTTAGCGGTTCAAAAGGCCATAGTTTCATCTAAGAATGTATTTTCTAGTTCTTGGGTCCAAAATTAACCAAAACTCACTGAGTTTACCCAATTTTGAAAATAGGGACAGAAGGTTAACATATGTTTCCAAAAATGATATAACTTAGTTTGTACATGTCCAAAACCACTACTAACAACATCAACTCATCCCTTAATCTACCATACACCTTCTTAGGGTGTCATGGGTTCCCTAACATCACCATTTCAATCATTTCACCAAGGTTTCATAAGGAATTCATTTTACACATAAAATGATAGAAATTTAGGTTTTTGTGGTATAGACTTCAATATGCAAGTTCAAAAATGACAAAAGTACATAAACCTTGCAAGGAATTCATGGTAGAATTTATAGAAAAATTAGTGGTTCACTTACTTGAAAACCTTATAACTTTTTGGGTAGAAAAACCTAACAATCCATAGGTTTATATTACAAAACCTTGTAATGGATGTGATCTAATACTTGTAAAATACTTAATACTTGAAAAATTCTTGGTCCTTCTTGGTCTTGAGGTTGGAACGAGCTAGGGAGAGCAAGGAACTAGAGAAATATTTTTTTTTTATCTAAAATAAATAACACCTTGCATGTATGTGTAGTTTAGGTGGAATTTAGGGACTTTATGTGTGAATTAGGAAGAGAACAAGTGTCTCTAGGACATTTAGAGCCAGCCACCTCAACATGAGGTGGTTGTGGTGTCATCTTTTGTGCAATATAATTTTTACGGGGTACCGTTTAGTGTATAGTTTGAGCGGTTTAGCGTTTTCGGGTACCGGGTTAATTAAAAATAAAATATAACGGGTCAATACGGGATATAATAAGGTTGTAAAAATTATAAAAATATAATTTTCATAAACATTGGGTATTTTGATAGGTATTGCTTTGTTGGTACAATTCTTGTTGTATATAGTTCAAGTAAAGGTTTATTATTTGGTTAACCACCAAAAATAAATAATATATAGTTTTATAACCTTAGTGGAAAAATAACTAATATAAAAATATATTAGTGCTCTAGTGGAATTTGTTTGGTACATTAGGTTAAAAACTAATAACTTGTCTTATTATTTATATACAAATAAATAAATAAGGGTAACTTGAAAATATATATCTACGAGTGGAATAGAATGCAAATGATGTTGTGATGCAATGTAGACTAACCCTAGTCTAGGAAATGTACGATGAATGACAATGTGACTTAACCTACCCGGTTTCGTCAAATGAATATCCGTAAACCCTGTTTACGTGAAATGATGAATTGAAATTCTGTGAATGGAAAATGTTAAGGCTTTGGAAAGTGACCTGAAATTGCGAATTGTGACAATATATATATATATATATATATATATATATATATATATATATATATATATATATATATATATATATATATATATATATAATAACATTTTCAGCCCCTTTAGTTATTATTTTTAGAAAGTTACGATATATACCCCCATGCATGCAAAGCGTTACAAAACTAGTCCTAAATCATGCAAAGTATATTTTTATGAAACAAATAGTTTTCCTAGCTTATGACTAACTAGTATGACCTTATTTTAGTTACCTAAATTAGCTTATAACCTATGGTAAGAGCTTTTAGCATATAAACATGTTTTTATCTTATTTTAGGGTTTTAAAAAGAAAGCATGCATGTTCTAGTTATCAAGTTTTATGCAAGGTTTTCTATAGGACCTAAGACACCTAATGACTCTCCTAAGTTAGTATTTAAGTTTATAGAACTAGTTTAGAGACTTACGTGACCGAAAGTTTAGCTAGCGAGGGTTTAGAGTTCTCGCGGTAAGAAAGGGACTCGACAAGGTTTTAAGACTAGGTTGTTTCGACTCCTAGGCTTCCTAGGGACTCCATGCTACTGTGTCGGACCAAAAATTTAGAGGTGAAGAAGTGAAATGGTGTGGTTTGGAATGGGGTGTTGTCGTGGGTATTTATAGGGTAGTTTAGGAGTGTTGTGTAAGGAAAGGGTGGTGTGGTGGCAAGAGGAGGAGGAGGTGACTAAGGGATGCTATGGAGTGAGTAAGGGGGCTACGGTAACTAGCTAGGGTGGTGTGGTGGGATGTAAGTGGATGGCGAGGATGGTGTTGCTTGGTGGCCAAGAAAGATGACAAGGGTGGTGTTGCTTAGTGACTAAGGAAATCGTGTTTGCTTAGGGTTTAAGAGAAGGGTGGTGTTGCTTAGGGTTTAACGAAGTGACGGGGTGGTGAGGTGAGGGTGACGAGGGTAGTTTTTACTTAGGGTTTAAGAAAGGTGATGATGGTGGTGTGTCATGGAGGTGCAAGGATGATAGCTTAAGGTGGTGAATCATAGAGGTGCTTAAGGTGTTAGTAGCTAAGGAGGTGACAAGGAGGTCGCTTGGTGTTTGGACGAAACACAGTAGCAGCGAGACAAGGAAGAAGGAAAGAAAACAAGTAGCAAGAGTTGTGTGGTGTTGGAAGAAAGAAAAAGGTTTGGTTTTTGTAGTGTTGGTCGACTCACAGAAAAGAGAAAAGAGAAAGAAGAAAAGGGTTTTGTGGATTTTGGTCAAGACTCAATGGCGGGAACAAAATGGTTTTTGTGTTTGGTCTATGTCGTGTGTTAGGGAACAAAAGGGTCACGGTTTTTAGTGTAACACCCTAACCCGACACGGGTAGAAGTGCCACATTATGGTGACATCTCAAAGCATACAACGCAAGCGGAAGACTTATAAACATAAATGTTACAAAGGGAAAATACGAAGGGAATAAGGAAATACTAATTCTATACACAGGGAAAACCAAAACAAAAATACAAAATAAAACTAAGTCTAAATGAAGCCAAATCCAACTAATCCAGATGCAAAGGGTATCTATCGTCAGGGTAGTCCACTAAGAGCTCCTATGCACTCTTCACTCAAACCCAGCTTCCAACCTAAAAACCTGCCGCAGGAAAAGAAATGCGGCTGAGCTTAAAAAGCCCAGTGAACAGATATATAACAAAGCAAACGGATAAACACAACGTATATAACTATGAGAAATAGGACATCATAAGCTTCTGCTGAAAGGAATATCATCTGTCAAATGAATAAGAGATCAACGATCAACAGAACAAATATCATAAGTCAACTGAATAAGAACATGAAGAATCGAATAATAATAATCAAACGCAGTGAGAAGGATCATAAGAATGAGCATAATGTATCACAAGTCAACTGAATGAAGCATAATAGAGATATCAAATGTAAGCATAATCAGATAATAATCAGAATCATAGATTACGTATCAACAAAGATGCGTCTAACGAGATACTCGAATAGACATAAGAAACATAGGAAAGCCACGAGCCGACCTAACGAGATACTCTAATAGGTCTCCTACCATATAATCACATATCCGACAAATCCTACATGCACAAAGAGGAAAGACCTCTAAGTACCCAAATGGAGTCGCGAGCCTCCAACGTGAAGAAGTGTAAGCACACACTCACATTCACCCTACACAAAATCCGACATACCTAGGATGCATCCATACGCCCCCCCTACAAAGCAAATCATACATATCATAATATCCAAGTGATCACATAATATATCCGACAAAATGGGGACGCCGTGGATCAATCACACCTCCACAGAAAGTGTCATGCCATCGGTGCCTCGATGACACGCCCATGGTACCTCTATGAGTAGAATAAAAACTCGGGCATAAGAACAGAACATATCATATCATATCCAACATTATATCATATCCAACAGAACATATCAAACTGAATTGAATCATATCATAGCAAACGAATAGCAGACGGATATCAAATCATAGAATCATATCAAAGGAAACATATCAACGAATCATATCACATGGATCGAAGCAAAAGGGATCCTAGCAATGGCTCATATCGAAAGGAATCATAGCAAAGTCAAGGATCAAAGAGTCATGAGAAGTCCCTACTGAGAAGGGATAGAATATCTGTACCTTATGCAAAGCAAATAACCAACCACAGAAAGCAAGCGGAAATGGAAACTACTCGCTCCTCGACGGATCTACACGAATTAATAATCAAGTATTACTTATAAGCTCATTTTAAATCAGATTACTCATTTTAGGTTTCTTTCTATTTTTAGAACTTTCCATTTTTAGTAACTTGCCGAATATAGTAACTTTCCAAAAATAGTAACTTTAGGGTAAATATCTATAATTAGTTAAATCAGGGTTAAATGTGACATATTATTATAATTTAGAGTTTAAAGTGTAACTTACCAGAGTTTAAGGTTTATTGGAACAATTTCCAAAAGTTAGGGTTTAAAGTGTAATTATTTCCAAAATGACCGATTACGACTTAGCCGATTTAATGATCACCTTAAACGTACTCCGAATTAATTTAGCTTGAACCAAACACGCTCACATACCTTTCTCGAAATATTTTACCGACGTTATGTTCTAACTGTAGTACAAAAATCACATTTCTTGCATATATCTTAGTTCTCTTTTATTTTTCATTTTAGTTATCTTGGGACCACATCAATTCACCAATTTGATTCTTATTCATTTGCATGCATGGCCTTATGGTTATAAATTCTTAAACTTCATTTAGCTGATTATGGTTTATCAATTATGATATATAGAATTTGTATGTCATATTACTATAGTATATATGCATGCATGGCATATATGTATGTATGGTACTTCATATCAGCTTATAAAATACTTAAATCAACATGACCTGCTACATAATATATGTATATGTATTTATATGTGGTTCGAGGATTACCTCAAAGCTAAACGAGTACAGGCGGAGTTCGAGGTCAAACCCGAAACAAGGACACGAACACGAAGATACCACTAAACACACGATCGAAACCCATAACTCCATCGTAACCGAACACGAAAATCGAGACTCGATGACCAATCACGAACCATCAACTTCAAGCTTATCGAACCAACCCATTAACCTGAACTTAATATGAACAACAACCACCGAACGAAACTCTATACCAACAGGCAAACCTTAACATAATCGAAATCAATAATGTACTCCCAAACTTGGAGTACTCACGTACACGTATAGTCATCGGTATGAGCACCGAGATTTGTCGAGGTAGGATAGGACTAATACTCCAACGTACACAGCCACATGTACACGACCACCATCTAGACTCGAACGTACTCGAGCAACACCAAACGCGAACCGAACCAAAACCTTTCGAACCCAAAACCACCCACACTGTGGAACCTACAACTGAGACTTACACGAGCAATTATCCGTCGTACCCATCGCGAACCATAAACTCCATGCTACCAACCCTTAAACCCACACACGAACCGAAACACAACAGCTAGACGTATCCAAAAGGAGTCGACCACCTCTTGAGCCATAACCTTGTGCCTCCTGGATTTCTTGGAGAGAAAGCAAAATGAACTAGGACTTTGTTTTATGTTTTCTTGATGAAATGGAGGCTGCCGCCACTTGTTTTATTTAGGGTTTAGTATGTGAGAAGAATGTGTATCTGGTTGTTTATTTTGAGAAGCGAACGGGAGATATAGGGGGAGTATTGACCGAGTTCTAGGGAGTTCAAGAAGACCATGACTAATTCAAATATTCGAGTTACAGATATACTTAACCTCTTTTCATATGTTTTGTATTATGTATACTGATTTTCAATTTATTTGGCTCATGACAATTGTAACGTGGGATATATTCATTAGTAGAACCGGAATTTAATATTCACATTGGTTATCGATTATTACTTGTAGATTACAAGAATGAAAGTACAATTATTTAGGTTATAGATTGGTTTATTATAGTTATCAAGTAAAAAGGTAGCAAAATTTAGGTTTAGTTCACAATACGTAGGAAAGTTTTAAATTACATGAGAAATTTAGGAAAGTCGGATTTTCGGGTTTTACATTTAGCTTTAAAATAAGGTCACATTTGGTTTGCTGTTTGCGTTGACGCACAGCAAAAGAGAAAAAGAAACAAATATGGTCACGTTTGGTTTGTAAGTTCAGGTGGAACTAGCAAGAAAGAAAGCTAGATGCATTTGAATGGTCTTTATGTATATAAGGCTTGATACTTTTGACTACTAGGTTAGTTTTTATATAATAAGAGTTATGGTTTTGGTTAGTATTCTGCTTCAGGAAAGAAAAAAAATGAAATGAACCAAAAATATTTACTTGTTTTTTCGCGGACTTTATTAAGCATGTACGGGGGCTTATATATGGGGCGTATGAGGCTTTGACATGAGATTATTAAGGTGGTCGTAAATCTTAGTTTATTAAATTAAGTTTATGTCTTTTAAACTTAGCGTAAAAAGGGATACTTGGGTCGTATATATTAGTTATTAGTTATTATCTAATAGAAAATATAGTTTTAAGTTAACGTAGTAAGTATATTAATATAAATTTTAGTTTTTAATAGTACGTATTATGGTATAGTAAGGTGTATTTTAAAATAGATACCCTAAGGTTTATTAATTTAGTTTATATTAATATTATGTTTTTATGTATTAGGGGCTTATATATATGTGATAATAATTATACATACATACATACATACATACATACATACATACATACATACACATATATATATATATATATATATATATATATATATATATATATATATATATATATATATATATATATATATATATATTAGTTAAAGTTTTATAATAGAGAATTTTAGGGTTCGTGCTTTAAGGTTTAGGATTTCGTTATATAATATTACAGTTATAATAGATTAGGGTTTTCGTGTAAACCTACCTAATAGTATATATATTTTTTAATTAGAGGATTTAATTATCGTATTTTAATGTATTATCATAAGTTTTATACTTGACATACTATACTGGTGGTTGCGCAGTGTAACACCCCGCCTTATAGACCACAATATTGTCCGCTTTGCCCGAAGGCTCACGGCTTTGCTTTTGTGGCCCTCATGTGAAAACTTCCCGGCAGGTCACCCAAGCCAGTACTACTCTCACATGAGCACGCTTAATCGTATGGACGATTAACCGTTAGACCACAAAACGCGTTGTTGTCATATAAGGCGAATGTTATCATATGTCCCAACATAGTGGAAAACTAGAAGGGGGGTTGAATAGTTTAACGCTTTTTAGTTTACTTATCCTTTAAAAACTTTCGTATAATCAAAGATTTAATCTAAGATATACTTATCAAACATTCAAAGATATATGCAAGATGTTATCAACGATATGATAATGAGTAGCAAGTGAGAATAAGTAAAGAAACGATCAAACCATGACACGAGTATTTATCGTGGTTCGGCTACAAGGAACTCTATTTTCCTTGCCCTACGTCCACGCCCCGAGTATCCAACTCGAGAGTTCACAAACTCCTTTCTCGGTGGAGAAACCTTTACAATCGTCGCTTACACGTTTTTCCGATACAAAGCTAAATACCGAGTTCTAGTTCAAGGTAGAACCAACCTATCGTCGCCTAATTCCTTTTACCGACACTAAGCTAGATGTCAAGTTCTTTACACGGGTACAACCACTCCCATCGTCGCTTACACAATATTACCGACACTAAGCTAGATGTCGAATTCTTTACCAAGGGTACAACCACTCCTTACACACTATGTATATTTGAAGGCTAAATACTAACGATCACTTCTTACAATGATACAAATAACGTATAAACTATCGGAGTCTATACACGAACAAAGATAACAAGTCTTGCAACTTATGGTTGAAACTTGTAACTTCTCGGATGAACTTGTGAGCTTCTTAGCTACATAGAAAGAATCAACACAAAGTCAAATGTTACTGAGTTAGAGAGAGGAAATATGAATAATATTGTCCTAAGTATAGAAATTTCATTGCAAGTTGTTTGTATTATTAAACACAACAATGTCAGTCTCTGGCGGAAAACGGCGGTAGCCTCAACAAGGGTTCCGCCTGTATCTCCAGGGTTCCGCCAGAACTGACACCAAACTTGCACACAAAGTAAATTTCTCCAAGACAAACAAGGTCACATCAATCTATATCATGCATTGATTCAATGAGGAATACTTCAAAGATGTGTAAGAACCAAAGATGGTCAAACACATAAACTTTCTATAAGTGCACATTGATGAGATGTGACACTTTCTTTTTAAGGAAGTAAGACATATGTTATGACACACAAGGTCACATCAACTTATGCATTGACTAAATGTGGAATACTTCCAAAAGTGTGTAGAACCTAAGATGGTCAAACACATAAACTTCTATTAATGTGATGTGACACTTTCTTTTTAAAGAAATAAAACTATGTTTTGTTTAAAAGAAAATGTGAAGTCTAGTTTATACAAGACTTAAAACTAAAGTGATGAATTACTTATAAGCTAAAGTTTGTACTTGTCATTAACAAAACTTAGCAAAGATCGTAAAATATAATAAGGTTTTTAGGCGATATTGTATTAACAATCACTCAAGTCACGGCCAATGTGGGATTTGCCTAAGGTATTACATACACCCCCTTAGGGGAATCCCGACTTGGGATTCAACGTTTGCCCCACATCCCGAACGGCTTGGAGTGGCTCTGATACAATCTGTAACACCCCGCCTTAAAGACCACAATATTGTCCGCTTTGCCCGAAGGCTCACGACTTTGCTTTTGTGGCCCTCATGTGAAGACTTCCCGGCAGGTCACCCAAGCCAGTACTACTCTCACATGAGCACGCTTAATCGTATGGGCGATTAACCGTTAGACCACAAAACGCGTTGTTGTCATATAAGGCGAATGTTATCATATGTCCCAACATCACTCCAAGTCACGGCCAATGTGGGATTTGCCTAAGGTGTTACACGCGGGCACGTCTAGTTAGTTTAAAAAGCAAAAATTTTATAGTGAAATGTAGATATCATAGTGGAAATAACATTGATGAAAATTACGGGTTGTGACAGTCTCACCCCCTAGGAGAAAATCTCGTCCCGAGATTTAGTTAAACATAGGAGTAGAAGGAGAGCGAGTTGATGATTCGAGAAAGAGAAAGTGGTACGAAGAGAAGAATAGGAGTTGTACAAATGGAATAAGAGGTGTTTGTACATGTGCCAAATACTTAGACTCATTAGTTTATATTCTTTTACTTACAAGTAGAGGCGTCCCAATCCTTGTAAGCAAAAGCTTATAAACTCATAATTCCTTGATTTATAACTTTCTCATTAAAATGAAAGAGCTCTATTTCATTTTAATAGGATAATCATTATAAATCATCCTTAAGCAGTATCGGCGGAAGAAGGGAGTTGGTTAACCACACTTAAGGAAATGCGGTACAGGAGTGTTTTGGGAAAGAGGAGTTTAGGAAACATGATGGGATTGACCCATGAAGTTAGGAAAACATTGTGGGGTGTACAATGTTTGATTAAACATGTGGGTTATGGGCCCACTGGTTAGACTTGGGTTGTCAGCATTAGCCATGTTAGTAACTCGGGTTTCTAGTGCTACAGTACTACTGTTAGCAACTAGTTGCCGGATGGCACACTGAGTTATGGCTTTGCAAGATAACACTAGATTAGGAGGATAGTATCATAAGTCAGTCATAATGAGGATTACGAAAACTCTGACTTAGATATTCTTACAAGTTCTAACTAATGCGAGAAGTACAAGTTCTAACTCTTAGAACATTGTAGGATGAGGTAGGTAGAGAGTTTGGAGTAGGAAAAATAGAGTGAAAAATGACGGAGGAATGAAACAAAAGGATTGGAGGAAGTGGAAAGATGGATTTTATAGGAAGGGGTGAAGAGGAAGGAAGGAAAGGCAAGGGATGAAATAGGAAAGTACGGAGGAGTGGGAGAAGATGAGAGAATAGGATTAAACGGTAGAGTGGGGAAAGATAAAGGAATTGGATACCTGGAAGGATGGTATCCTAATGAGGATTAGATTTACTAGATTCCCTCGTAGTTTGTTTCCCTCTTAAAGGTCTTGGTATAATCCATAAGGGATTTTCTAGTTTTCTAAAGATAGTCTTAAAATCTAAAGGTGATACTTTTGACCTAACCGGTAAAGGTGTTCCTAAAAGGGGAGAAGGGCTAGGTGTTTCCTTATCTAAGGTTTTACTAGAGGTATTATTATTCCTAGGTAAGGTTTCGGGTTTAATCTTTTGACCTAAGTTGTCTATCTTATGTCCTAGGTATTTAAAACCAGGTAGGGTAATATCCATAGTGTTTTCCGAGTGGAATTCTAATGTGTAACCTAAGGAGTGTCAATTCCTAAGATGTAATCTAAAATCCTTGAATGTCTTATTCCTAGTTGGAACTAGTAACCTTGAATTCTAAACCTAGGTCTATAAACTTAGGGTAGGCTCGGGATATCTTAAAGGTATAATATTCCTAGGGGTTTCTAAATCCTTAAAGTTATATGGGAAATCCTAATAAGGGTTAGGTTACTAAGTGAGGGTAAACTATATCCTCAAAACGGTTTGTTCCTATAAGTTACTAGTATTCCTATCTTACTACTAAATTAGGTGTTAGAGGCTTAGGGTTCTAGGTTGGTAGTTTTCTATCTAATCCTTTGTTATTCTTAAGTTTCCTATATGTATCCTAAAGGTTTCTAATCTAATTCTAATATCCTCGATACCAAGTATAATTCCTATCTTAGACTAAATCCTTTCTTAGATGTCTTTCTAGTTTCTACCTATCGGGGTCCTAGTTTGGTTTCTAACCTAAATAAACCTCAAAGATTCCTAATCTTATTTTCTATTTCCTCAAGGGTTTCTTAGATAGCCTATCTTAGGGATCTAAGGTATTCTATTCCTAAGCTTAAGTTTTCTAAGGATATCCTAAAGTTATTTCTAACCTCAAATATGGTAATCCTAGAGCGGGTAATACGGGTTTTACTAAGAGGGGAAACTAACTCGGGAATCATAGTGAGCTAAGGGAGTAGTAAGTAAAGAGAGAAGGATAGAAGTATGCTTATTATATACTTGCATATAGGAGTATTTAGGGGAAGGCTCTCTAACTAGGGGAAACTAAGAAGTTTCGGAGGAGTGGGGATTAGAGATGGAGAGGAAAGAATTCAGATCTCTATGATGTAGAACAAAGATTCTCATCTTTAGAGGAAGTGTAGGGGAAGTGTTTTTAAGGGATTTCAAGTGTTAAAGAACGGAAAGAGTTGTATGACATACAATGTTATGAGATCATAACCACAATAGGTCATAAATAACTTGTCATAACCAAAAGTTTAACAAGTATCACTATTTATGCCTTATGTGATTAGGAAGGATAGGGGTTTTGGGCAAATTGTCGGGTATGAATAAGGAAGGAAGTTTTTGTGGGAAAAGGTGATTATAGGGAGTGGATTTATTTTTCGGAGCCCACTTTATCAGCACTTACTAACTACCCAAAGGGTAATGTCCTAGGTTTAACCTAAAGTTCAAGAACAATATTCTTTAGGTATATTCTTCTATCTTATGAGGTGTTGGGTTCTAAGGTGTCTAACCTAACTTCTTAGGGGTTGTAAGTAATACATACCCAGTAGTATTACTTATAGGGTATTCTAAAACCTCGAGTAGATCATAACAAGTACCTAACTTGTTATATTTCCTAAGGATGGATAATTTCTTAAGGTTTAGGGTATTCTAAAGTATCCTAATAAGGGATGGTTGTGAATTAGGGTTTCTATCCTCAAAAGTAATTAGGGGTTTATAACTAGGGCAAAGTGTCATAACTTATCCTATAGGCATCCTAGTTAGTACCATTATATGTAGTACATATCCTAATGTGGAATTCTAACCTAAAGCTTATCGGGCAACTAAGGTGTACTAGTTGATGTTTTCTCCTAGGATTACCTAATACTTAAGGTCGCGAAGACTTCCTATATCTAAGTGGATAAGTGGCTGGTTATTATCTATTATCTTTTCTAAGGTATAAATCCTATTGGGTTACTACCTAGCTATTGTTATGACCTTTTGCTATGTTCAATAAAAGGTCAATAAAGGGTTCACCTAAAATATTCAGGATATTCTTAACCTGATCTTCCTAGTATTCTAAGTATATCCTATGGGAATCTCTTCCGACATCAAATTTCCAAGATGAGGTAGGAAGAGTTGTAGGGAAATAGGGAGGTACTAAGGTATAGGGTGGCTTTCTAAATATGCTAGGTTTACTACTAGGTAAGTGTGATAAAGGATAAGTGGGTCTCCTAAAGAGTCGGGGAAATAGTGTTTTGAGGGATAATCTAGTACATTCGGAGAGGAAAGAGCATTCTCCGTTGTAAACTAGATGAGACGGGAGTAGAGTAGTAGAGTATAGACATAGCTAGATAATAATAGAAATGATATGCAGCATTTAGCAGTTAAGCAGTTAAGTACTATGCTAACCTGTAGCCTATGTTGTTACGGAGGATGGCAGTGGCACTGAGGACTTTCTCGGGCTTAAGAAAAGTAGTTGTAGTTTAGGTTTTGACCTTGTTCTCTACAACTGAGGCTCTGATACTAATCTGTAACACCCCCATTTCACGTTTTGCAGCGGATTTAGGGTTGGGGTATTACTTCATGGAATCACAGTTACAGTAATAGAAAACGACTCGAAAAGAGACATTTTTATAAATAAGTTATCATTCATTAAAATATCAGAGTTTTATTAAGATGAGGTTCCGTGAATCTAAGTGTGAAATAGTGTTTCAATGATAACAAGGTTGAAAGTCCTCCGAGTTCAGTGCCGCTTCTTGCCAAAGCTCCGTAACGGCTATATACGTAGGATACATGCTTAAAAGTCAACACTAGGTGTTGAGTGAGATTCATAGGTTTAAGTAGTGGTGTGAATACAAGTTTAGTAAAGCATGGGCTAAGTTGTTATACACCCATGTAGAGTAGTAGAAACCGTATTTAAACAGTTGTATCTGTCAGTATTGTATGATCAGTACAATACTACAGATAGGGGTGTTATTGCACTAAGCTCATGAATCACACCTTAACAATCTGGGTCATGTGGGCTCCAGACCCAACATGAGGTGATAGGAAAGATAACTTGCCAAAGATATTCCTTTAGTGGATTCAAATATAGTACTTATTGGTACCACCTAGAGAGGTGTTAATACCAACGGGAGTTGTCAAACTCCAATAGATCTATCAACTATATTCGCGTTTGCGTGGGTAAAATATCCCAAACGATTAGATTCATGAATTTTAGTTATCTAGTGGTGGCATTTAGTTTACTCGTGCAATAACCAAAGAAAAAGACTTGTATTCGGTTTAAAGTAAAGCAAGTAGCATGTAACCCCCTCACAGGGTTTGAAAAGCATTTAGAAAACTTTTAAAAAGGTGTGAGGCTATGAAAACTCACCTGGGCTTTAGGAAAGGTGATTGAGATACTAGACGGCCTACTCACGCAACCGGGTGTAGCGTGTATGTCAAGTCTGATCGTGTTTGTCTAAGTTTTTAATATTCTGTTTCTTAAATAAGTATTCTTAGGGTTTACTAGATTTAGATATAACATAACGCCGTTCAGGCCATCATAATCCAAAATTACATACTCCTCACATGAAGCTCCCTAGTATTGTGTTATGTTATTAAACATAACACCGTTCAGGCCATCATGATTCAGAAGTACATAACCCTCACATGAAGCTCCCTAGTATTGCGTTATTTTATAAAGTACTAGATTAAATATAACGTATCACTGTTCGGGCCATCGTAATTCAGAAGTACATGCAATAATCGTTTGAGGAGCCAGGGCACTTTAATTCGTAAACCCAGTAAATTCGTCAAAAAGAAATATCCACATGATACTCCTCACATGAAGCTCCCTACTATTGCGACACATTATATAAAAAGGTAGCACTTTTAATAGGTAAATACTTTATTTATATTTTTAACTTATATACTTTATATATATATTTATATACTTATATTTATATACTTATATATATATATATATATATATATTTTTTTTTTCTTTTTAAACGGCGGGTTAGTTGTTAGTTGTTGGCTCGAGTTAGTGTCGCATCCTCGGGCAGAGATACCAACCGCGAGCCTCTCCTTAGAGGATAACCCCACT
>LBNU01000258.1:28042-40065 GCA_014162995.1 Artemisia annua
ACGGGATATGAGCATATAGATGCTTTCACGTGATGTTACGTGAAATATATAAGCTCCCTAAGTTTAGAAAAGCCTTGGCTAGAGGCAAGAGTTAGAAAACATGAGTTGGTGTTTTCCCGTAAACGGGTGTTTTAAAAGTTGGATCTCTCTAATCTTAAAACTCGTTTCGAGTGTTCTCAATTAAGCACACAACATATTGATACCTGAATTGAAAGATCCAAATTTGTCGGGTAAGGGGAAAGCCGACTTTCAAAATTCGTGCCGACATTCACAGAACCCTGGCGCATCGCCCACGCGTCCACGCGTTGACGCGTGGGCAACATGTCAGGAGCAGATGTGAATGTTGGAGATTTTTGGCTAACGTTTGTTATTTTATGTGTTTCGAAGGTTTATTTGTCATCATTAAAACATTAGGAGATCTCGTCAATCATGCCTCAACAATCTCCCCCTTTTCAATGATGACAAATAAAATCCGAAAGCAAATAAAATTACAAAACTTAGCGAAGACAAAGCGCGCCTTTGATGTTGTTTGCGTCTTGACCTTGCCTTGTATTTTGGTAAAGCCAGCCGTAGTCTTTAATTTGAATTGGTATTAACGCTCTTGCTTTCTTTCTCCCCCTTTTGTCGAATCAAAAAGGCGGGACTTCCAATCAAGCTCGGTTTCGAACTTGGGCCTGTGGGATAAAATAAAGTAGCTTGTACATGCACCCAAACGTGCTTCCCCTTGAACATAGCTCCCTCTAGATCGTTGCTCCCCCTTGTTCCAAGGCAGGGATCCATGGGTCAAGAGCCTCGCCTTTGCGGTGTCCTAGCTACATAAAAACACAACGCGCAACAAACAAAACAATCCTCACATGTAGAAGTGCAAGATGGGTTTGGTAACCATTTGGATACTTGCAACATGGGTTAGTCAAAGGATAGCATCATATACATTTACACACAATTCATCATAACCTACGCATACAATATATATTCAACTCATTGTATCCCAAATGTTGATAAACACATACATAACACCATCACATAGATGTTCATATAAAAG
This sequence comes from Artemisia annua, assembly GCA_014162995.1. NCBI lineage: Eukaryota > Viridiplantae > Streptophyta > Magnoliopsida > Asterales > Asteraceae > Artemisia > Artemisia annua. The sequence continues at coordinate 29,085 of LBNU01000258.1, forward strand.
ACCTATCAATCAAGGATAAACATATCACTTACACAAGTGAGCATAACACATATTCAAATTAGAACACATAGCTTCACATATAAACACTTTGAGAGTGTAAAGAAAGACTGAAATCTTCAAGGTGAGATGTGATAGATATCCAATTACCTTTAAGTGCGTGTGTGCCTATACTTAATTTGTAGCATCTACACAAGTTACTACCCAGTAACATGTCATGGCATAAGGAGATTCCTAATGGAGTGAATAACAACGTGACTTACTCTCCTCCTAGATTAATTCAATCTTGTAAAGAAAATACCTATATGATGCAAAGGTGACCACAAAAACTACAACATTTCCTACTTCTTGGGAATCAAATTAGTCTTAACCCATACTATACTTTTCACATAATTTCTTGGCACATAGTTTAACCAAGCTTTAAGAGTTTGGTAGAGATCAAGCAAGCATTGTCTTTCTAATGATTCTAAGTGACTTAACATCATATGGTCCATATCAACCATGAATAATCTTTTCTATGACTCGAAATGTGCAATTGGGATTTTGGGAAATGTCATGAAAAATCCTAAGTATTCCTAACTTGTGACCTAAGTGTTTGTTTATTCATCTATTCTAATACTTGTTTTATCGGATTTCCCTTAGCTTTCATAATTGTCATAGAAGTTCCTTCTTCTATGACATGGACCTCTAGTGAAGGAAACCCATCATTGTAACCACCCGTAAATTTCCAGACTGATTTTAAATAATAAATTATATTTATTATTTCTTAAGTTTCACTTTCGAATTTTTTTCCGAATTTATTTGAGTCAAATACGAGGAGTTATCCCGTGAAACGTGAAAACTCACACGCAATGCTTACCGGCACAACCGTAACTCGACGAACATTTTAAGGTGATTTTTATACTATTTGTGAGAAAATAGTTGTGTAAATACTCGTTTTTCGTGGAAAAACACTTCTAAGATTACTGGAAATAATCTCGGGGGCTCGGGAAATATTTATTGTATGTTTTATTAGTCTCGTTAAAAATATAAGAGAATTGGCAAAACTAGTCCCTATGGGCGCGCTAGGGTTTGTCTTAAGTCCAACCACTCACCTATATATACACCACTTATATCATTTTAGGGTTTCCATCCCCTCCTCTCTCTTTTACAGCCGACAACACCTCACCTTCTCTCTCTTTGATACCGGCCACTTTTTGGCCAGAATCACCACCACTGCCGCGAGTGACCACACATCGCCACCACCATTACATGTATTTTTCCATCCTCTACCTTTTGATATACATCACGCGCCTCAAATCCCTCTACAACTCCTCGATGACAGCACCTCTGTCGCGAGTTCACCACAAATACCACCACCTCGGCCACCACATCTGGCCGCTGCGGTTTTACCATCTCCACCATTGCCGTCACCATCATGATAGAAGGCCAAGGGTTCGCTTGGTTTGTTGCTGCGGTTTAGTGTGAGGGTCATGTTAGGGTTGTCTGGTTATCAGGTTGCGGTTTGAGTTGTACTCGAGAAGACACCACCATCTCCTCTCCTCGTTCTTCACATACGAGTGGTATGGTAAAAACCACTTCTCGCGTTGCTCATTTTATTATCATTTTTAGATTTCGTGTTATTTTTCATGGATCTAAATAAATAAAAACGAGTTAGTAAGTTTTGAGGATTAAAAACTTGAATTATAAACTGATATAAAACATGTTTTGAAAATGGATTCGTGTGGTAAGAAAATGTTTAAAATGGGTGTTTGTTTGCTCGGTTTGATAGTGAACCCGAAAGGATGTTTTGCTTGGTCACGGTTCACAGCAACAACGACCCACGAAGGGGTTTTGTTTACTCTCGGTTCAACGAGACACCAACATAAGGTGTGCTCGTTTGGTTTGTGTCTCGGTTTAACAACCCACCTAGGGTGCTATTTGTCTGCCTTGGTTGTACTCGGTCAAAAGGGACACCCGCGAGGGGTGTCGAGTACATGTTTATCTCGGTTTAGCTATAACACCAAGGGGTGTTTGAGTTTATTTTTGGTTTAGCCGCGGGCTTCAAAATTTGATTAACTTACTTTGTTGTTTGATTCGTTTTTTAAAATAAAACCGCAAGAGTCATCTTGTGTTTACTTGTTGAAATTATATGTGTGATTTGAGTTGGATTGGATTGGGCTCAAAAGCCCATCAAGGGTGCATTCGGTTTAACTTTGGGCTCAAGGCCCAAGAATTTAAAAAATAAGGGTGTGTTTTGGGTTGAATATGGATTAAAGCCCAATAAAAGTTATAAAGAATTTGGTTAGTCTAAGTTAAAAGCAACTTATTTCGTAATAACTTTAGCTCCTTTGTGATATATATTCACTAACTCATTCGTTGTTTTAGACATGGGTGCTCTTGATATGTTTCGGATATCTGGGATTGTGACTTGAATTATATACATGACACACATTAAACTATATTGGACAATTGGACATTTTGGGACTAGAGACGAATTGCAATATATTAGACTCAACATGAATTTAATATATTAAACTCGTAGCGGACCTAAATATCCAATTAACACATATTAAACTAATAAAGAGTTGTTAATTATAGACTTGTCGGGAAATATTGTTTGAGAAATTAAGTTTTATTAAAGTCTAACGACTTGGGAAGGTTGTATAAGCGGACGTGTTATGCCGAAATTTGTAAAACTTTCTAAATCTATACTTTCTTTCGAAAACCTTTTATCTATATAAAACCCGACAATAATCGAAACTTATAGTTTTAACTTGTAAACTTTTACTATTTGATATCCTAAATTAAGTTTGTTATAAAACTTAAATTACTTTTCCAAACTTTATTGATTATTCCTATGCTACTTGGGATTATTGGGTTAGTACAGAAACATGCCAACTAAATTACTTTCTTGACATATTCTTTCCTTATCATTTATTTCTTGATTCCTTCTTATCATTCTTTCTCGACTCAAGTCCTCGTCATTACTTTTCTCGATTATCCCGTTATCTATTTCTCTTTGACGAGTGTGTACTTAGATCATCGTCAATATTTCTTGACCGTTCTTTTATTACTTCCGTATAATATATTGGGATATACATTATACTTTGGCGTGAGTTACATTGTGGGTCTATGTATTCTTACCACCACACGAAATGTTGAAACTAAACCTTTCTTACGAAACGTTGTAACTAAACTTTTTACAAACATTGAAACGAGTAATCCACGAAAACTATGACACTTGTCTTCTGAAAACTCTTTTACTTTACGAGACATATTCTGAGATAACTATATACTTATTAGGTTGTGCCGATCATGTACCGTTGTGCCTGTACTTTTGATACCGTTGTGTTCTGCTCGAGATGCCAGTTGTGTCAGTTGTGACATTTGTGTTGTGTTTGCAGTTCTTCTATCTGAGGTGAGTCATAGCCCCACTTTTACTCGTTTAATTACTTTATAAACTCTTTGGGGGAGATACATGCTCAACTACTTATTTTTATTTTCACAAGTGCTCTAAACATTATCATATTACTGTAAGTTTATAACCCCACTTACTTTGCTTTACAAACTTGGGGTGTGAAACGTGCAAACACTTTAGGAATTCTCGCTTTTATGCAACACACTTTATGAATTATTGCTTGTATGCAACACACTTTATGAACTATTGCTTTTATGCAACACACTTTATGAACTATTGCTTATATGCAAACCACTTTACAAATCATTGTTGTTACGCAAACACTTGAATGACAATTTCTTTTATGCAAACACTTTTATGGACCACACTGAAACTTATGCTTTATTTAAACTATTACGTGGATTAGCCTAAGCCCTTGAATCCCACTATGCCCAAACTCATGAACCGTCAATTCCTGCTGGGAAGCGCGAATGTTATAAATAGATCTATTGGAGGTGAATCCCCCGTTCGGTTTGACCAGATAGGCAAACGCGAACGTATAACAGGTCGAATTACAAGTGTATCGGGATAAACACTTGCCGGGCCTTATATTTAACATGCTTCTAGAGCATGCACACTGTCGTAGCTTCGGTTGCATGAACTTAGTGCTAGCGTAATAGACTTTTACTTTGTGTGACATTGTATTCGTTGTGATGATCACATACTTTGCCTATAGTCCAACTTTACGCCTAATACTTATGGTCTACTTTAATGATATTTTCTATGACGCTGAGAGTAAAGCAGTGGTCATTAATACTGAATCTATGACGCTGAGAGTAAAGCAGTGGTCATTAATACTGAACTTGACTTGCATGTGAACAATTATTCACACTCGAAAACCTTGTGGTCCACATTATTAATTTTCTCAAGGTAAATCTTATTTTCATGATATTGTGAGCGATACAATGGTCACAAAACTTTCTATTTTAATCTCACTACTCTTACTTTACATTGTTATTTATATAAACCTATGAACTCACCAGCGTAAGCTGACCTTTTAGCATGTATTCTCAGGTATAAGGCGATAGCTACTGTTGGAGGCTTTGGCAGGGCATGACATGGTCATAGATGACTCTGATATATTTGGGACCGCTCTATTTCCTTTATGGGCTTATATTTCCACACTGTTTTTGGAACGCTGTAAACAAAATACTTGTGATTATAAAGATTTCTTTTAAACGGTTGAGGTAAAACCGTTCTTTGTACTTGTGTTGTGATATCAGTTTAGTAGCACCCCAGTGACATTACGTTCCGCTGCAATCCATTTTTGGGGGTGTTACAATCATGGTCTTGAATTGCTTGTTCATCCATGACATCATCAACCTCCATGGATGATGATTTTGTCACCGGTAAACTGTCATGAAAAGTTACGTTGAGAGATTCCTCAACTCTCATTATTTCCTTATTAAGCACCATGTAAGCCTTACTAGTTTTGAGGGTATCCTAAAAACACATTTTCGTAAGACTTTGTGATATAATCCTTTGTCTTAAGTATGAAACTTTTACCCTTAAATTTCTTAAGGTAATCTAGTGATGGTTTCCTATTTCTAAGGATTTCATAGGACATTTTAGTTAAGTCTTTTCCTAGGGTAAAGTGTAACACGTGGTATCTAAGGCATGACACCAAAACTTTTGTGAGATGGATTGCTTGGCTAAATGCACGATGCATCTCTTGTAACTTCTTGTCCTTCCTTTGAACAACCTTATTGGTTTGAGTTGGAATAATGTCCGAGAAGTTAGCTTAGATTCCATGTTGTTCGCAAAATTCCCAAATTGCACCCTATGTTCAAATCTACTACCATGATTAGCTTGAATCAAAGCTCAAATAGGTTTTTCTAATCTTCATCCTATGATCCTAAACTTATCTAGGGCAACTTTCTTAGCACCTAGAAATAGAGTCCATACATAATGTGAATAGTCATCAAGTTTCATTAAAGTTTAGAAGTTGCCTCCATAACTTCGAATATGTGATAAATCAAACAAATCGATATGAGGTAACTCTAAGACTCTATTGGTCGAAATGATGTTACTAATCCTATTGCTTGCAAGACCTTGTTTGTCTAAATAAAATGTAAATGTGCACCTAGTGTCTAACTAAATATACTACTTTAAAGTTGTGAGCACATGATCTACTCTCTTTAACAAATATGCAAGCAATTAGCATGTTAGCAATATGTACGAAATCAACTAGCATCATGGCAAGTGGGCATATAAGCAAATAGTGATGACGTATAGTCTATATTCGGGTCACGAACCCGACCATTAAACGTCACTAGTACTTAAGCCCATCACGTGTGGGATACTGTGGCAATGGTTTGGGCTCACGGAGGCCCAAACCCAAAGTTATGTATAGTTTGGATATTGGATATCTCTTATTTATGGGATATATATCAAATATCCGATATAGGCGGACACGCCGAGGAGTGAGGAACACGAAACCGATAAGGTTTCGTATGTATATATATAGGGCATCTCGGCTCTCATTCAAGGTACGATATCACAACCCTAACTCTTATACAAACCATAAAACCGATTACTTACTCTCACACCGGAGGATAATCGTGGGAAACAATCCCACGATAAGTCTAACGGTGTCTTTTTGTTTTCTTAATACGCGGGTCTCAAGTATTACAACCGAATTGGTACTCAAGACAAGGAACGCCCAACTTTTGAATCAACAAGTGGCGCCATCCGTGGGACCCTACACTAAGAATTCTGCTAACTTCTAGAATGACAAATTCCAGAAACTTAAGCCAGCGGACTCCGCAGGCGAAGAAACCCCATGGTAACTTGCATGGGAAAAAGCAGCCAACTGAGGCAGCACCTAAACAGGCCACTGGAACAACCAATGCAACTAGCAATCAAAGATCAGATTCAGATCTGGAACAACCAGTGCTCCTAGGACCCTCACGGGAACTATTCACGCCACTGCGACAAGTACTGATGGAGACCTACAACGCACTCCCCTAACCATTGCCAGAAGGAACCCTACCGAGCCGCCAGATGCGCTATTCGGAACAGGGGCCCTGCGTGAGCAGATCTCCACGCACTTACTGGAGTCGCGCCAGAAGTAGCGCAAAAGCGATTTCGTGTCCCAAAAACTACGCAACCCTAGCTGACTCCTCATGCGGGGAGACGAAAAAGAGAGTCAAACCATGAGCGATAAATCCCGACTTGTTAGAACTAAGTTTATGGTTTCTTAACACCGTAAATGGAACGACATTTACGGGATTACATTATCTATCTTGAAAGGCACAAACACATGGACTAGAAGCGTCATTATTGTAAAGTTATGTGTTTGTTAGCCTTTATATACCCCTCCATACTTCCATGGAGGAGTGAGACTCTTGTGTAATTTTCCCTTTCACTTTCATATCAATAAAACACACTAGTTTTCCTTTCTCTCTCTACTTTCTCTCACTAACCATGGAGGTCATCTTCTTCCGTGTTACCCGACCTCCCGAGTCCATAAATCAACAATAAAACTACGATCCAACAAGTGGCATCAGAGCCAAGGTTATTACTTTGTTGATTTGTGGTGTTTTTCTTGTCAAAAAATCGGATTTTTTTCTAATCCGTACTGTTTTTGAAGCTGTTTTCTATACATATTTTTTTGGATCTGAATTTGTCTTATCTTTGTTGTAGGAACAGTTTTATAACAGTCTTTATACAGATTGTTGCATCCAATAAAGTGGTCAAAAGTCAACTTTTATATTTGATTTACAAGGAAAATGACTACTTTGTGGTATTTTTAGTCCAAGAATCAGTCTTTTTAACATAACATCATATTTTGCGACTGTTGGTACTCAACCCGTGCATCTGTGGTCATATGGTCAAAAAATTGGTCATCGAAATCTGCATAATGGCTGGTCGGAATCTGATCGGAAAAATCGCTGGAAAATCGAAACTTCTTGTATAAGAAGTTCTCGATGTACTTGTTATCGAGAAAAATCTGGTTATCGAGAACCAGGACCCTCATCTGTCGAAAAAAAATTTTCTCGATAACCAGACCCTAAACTGTCGAGAAAATATTTCTCGATAACAAAAGATTTCGACAAACCTCAACCATTTTTCTCGATAAGTCTTAAATTTTCTCGATAAAAGATCTCGATAAGTTGCAAATTATCGAGAAATTTTTTTTTCGTAAAGTGGCCAAATGAAAAAGAGAAGAGTAGATGAAGAGATGCAGACTCGACCATTGACTACAACCAAAATACTTCAAGACTCAACATGACCTCAACTTTTAACATCATCAGTCCATGGCCAAAGAAAAAGAAAAGAAAGTAATGAAAACCGACCCGACAACATCTATTCTAAACCCAACAACATCAACAGCCAACAACAATCTCACTTCATCACCTCACAGTTACAACACAAAGACTAGACTTAAATGAAGATAATTACTAGATCTCAGCCTATCTCTTTCGTAATATTCAAAGTCATACCACGACTTTTCAAGAGTCAACCACACGAAAGAAAGATAAGTCATCACTGATCATTTTTGAAGTCTTTGCTTCAATGTATATCCGAACAAAAAGAGAAGAATGATAACTATAAAGTTATTATCTTTTCTTGGGTTCGTTCTAAAACACAAACAAAACAATTACATATGGTGATCTTACCAGACTCGAAAACGTACAGCAACAGTAGTAAAAGGTCACGGTATGATTGTTCTTGTGTTTGAGAGTATCGGTTGTGTTGGTGAGCGCTGACTGCAAAACATGAGATGAGATTATCTTGATGGGTTTGTGAGTAGTTGAGATCGAATAGGTGTAAACTGGATTTAGTTGGTGTTGTGTTTTGTGGCTGCGTGACAAGAGAGAACAGATGGGGGCGTGATTCTTTTTTACAAAGAAAGTGATTAGGGTTTCCAAGTGCTAACAATTAGGGTTAGTATATAACTTATTGGAGTTGGATGGGCCCGGGCTGAAAGTGTATTATTGTCTTTGTTGGGCCGAATTTTTTAATCTAAACATGGGCTGAATTTTGTATGTGCTATTAAATTGGCCATGTGGTTAACCGTATATTTATGTTTTGGCCTAATTCAATAGTTATGTTAAGCTGAATTTTGCCAAAAATTTGGATTAGTTATTATTGTTGGGGTTCACAAAATAACTTATTTTCACGGGGATACATTTTTTGACAAGAACGGGAAACCATTATCAAGTTCACGTTAAACCGTCAAAAGGATAGAATTGAGCATTTAACCGCAAGATGTGACTACCGCGATAATTTTTTATCATTTTATTGAGATTGAAGTGGAATTTCACGGGTGCGTGTACTTAGTATCTTGAAGATATCGGGGTCAGCGATAATTCTTCGAGATCCTTGTTTGAGCTTTTAACCTTTACAATGACAAAGACTTGAGTTGTCTAGTTATACATGATGTTTGGGGAACCTGCATGTATAGCTATCACTTTAAGGAGTTACGTTGTAGTGCTCAGTGTCACACAAAGTTGTGGATACTCAAGAGGTAATGTACATCTAATACTTGATGGTGCTAGAGTATAGAGTACTTAGGGATTCGATGGTGGACGAACTCTCTACGCCGCTCTTAGTCATACAATAGTGCAAGTTTAAGTCACAAGTTTGGGTTATTCTACTCCATTCTCAAGTTCATAATATTGGGTTTTCTCCATCAGTAGTCACTACAAACAGCCGTCAGAACGATAATGGGGTCGGTAAAGAGTTGGTTGAGAGAAGTATAAAAGAGTAGAGATGTTTATCAGCAGTTGATTCTCATGGGGATAGTTATGGCACTACACACCTGTTTGGTTAATTGGACATATGGGGTTACGCTGCCTCCGATTCTCATCGTTAACATAGTGTATATGCTTCCGATTTCGAAGAAGGCATCGTGGGGGAAGATAGAGAGTGTTTCTTTGACTTTACGTTGAGGGTGCTTGACGTCTTTGCGAAAACACTCATTTTCCACGAGGATCTACATTTAGGGGGAAGANAAGGCACAAACACATGGACTAGAAGCGTCATTATTGTAAAGTTATGTGTTTGTTAGCCTTTATATACCCCTCCATACTTCCATGGAGGGGTGATACTCTTGTGTAATTTTCCCTTTCACTTTCATATCAATAAAACACACTAGTTTTCCTTTCTCTCTCTACTTTCTCTCACTAACCATGGAGGTCATCTTCTTCCATGTTACCCGACCTCCCGAGTCCATAAATCAACAATAAAACTACGATCCAACAAGACTTGTTAGGTCACCATATTGTAAACACAAGTATAGATTTGATAGAAATGAGATGAGAAATAGAGTTTGGTTGATCAGATCAAATATGAAGAGTAAAAGTGCAAGAGTTTCACTATATTATTGAAATAACCAACAAGAGAATGGGAAACATAGATGTCCTATTTATAGGATGGGAGCTAGGGCAACACGCCTACTCCATCCCTTCTCTTAATCGTTTGGGCTTTAGGCCCGTTGGACGAGTATTGGACTCATCCTTAATTGTTACATATTTAATCAACTTAGCAACCTATTACAAATGTTGAAATAACCGAGACTTGACTAAAATGTAGAAAAACTTAGGTTCTAACAATCTCCCCCTAAGGATCGGTTGTTGAAGGAGTGATGTTCAGTCACGGTCATTTGAGGTTGCTGGACGTCTTCGAACTTTGACTTTTGTTGTGGCATTCATGGCTTTAGACGTACTCAAAGATGATTATGCAGAAATGATTCATCGTTCTTAGTTCTTAACAATCTCCCCAGATAGAATGGGTGTTCATTGTTCTTTGTTGTTGATGTGATAGTGATCAATCTGATGTAGTAATCTGCCATTCGTCACATTCTTTGACTCCAGTGGATCTGCATCATTCCGACATGCTCATACACCTTTGACGGTTGAAACTTTCATAAGTGAGGAGCTCTCTTTACATATGAGAAGATTCTTTGTGTTGACGTAGAATCCTTCTTTAGACGGTGTTGCACTTAAGATCGTTTGTCTTTATCACTTTGTAGATTCTTTTGGCATGGAATCTACCTTTGGCATTCATGTTGCTTCGATCTTTCATGAGAGCTTTCTGAGATGTAAGTATGAGCATGTGGAAGCTGGTGTTCAGGATGGTTGTTGTACCTGAAATGAAACAGTTAGCAATAAAACATCCGGTACTTACAGGTTTGGAGTTAAAATTCGTCAACAACATAGTGTGAAGACTCCTTCTAATCCTTGCCAAGGCCGTTCCTAATCGGATACCCCCTAGAGGGCTTACACAGACATGCATACGCACACCCACGATTAGGTGAGTCGCTGGAGATCACCCCACGACTGTAGACCGTTTGAAACCATCGAACACACTAAGCGTAATCCACAAGGAATCACCGAAGTGACCTGCTGTCAGGGCTGTTTGATGTTGACCCTGGCAGGATTTCCGTTCAATCATTCGAGAAATACCTAAGTAAATCCCTCATAAACGTTCAAGGCAGATTGCTAAGATCTGCGAAGGACTCGATAATTTACACTTAGTGTCCATTGATTCAAGACACTTAGCGTAGAAGATTTTTGTGTTCCTAAGAGATCTTTTATG
>LBNU01000259.1:7201-45173 GCA_014162995.1 Artemisia annua
CACTATACTACATCGGTCAGGTACACTGCCTGGTGGGGATTGCAAGCTTCTCGAGATCCCTCGAGAGGTAAAACGTAGTGCGTGTTGCAATCCACGCGCATCAAGCCTAACGGTGTTTTTTTGCTTTCTTATTACGCAGGTCTCAAGCATTAAGATCTAATTGGTACAAGAACAGGAACCCAAATAAGGAACGCCCAACTTTTGTATCAACAGAAGGCTCAGATGATGTCAGAGAAAACACAACTCACACGGATTGCCAGCTTGGCAATCGTGACCCCCTCACTCTCCTCACAGCTATAAATAAAGGATTAGACTTCTCATTTCAGTGTGTAGTCTTAGAGTACTGAAACTCTGCCAAAATGTGTTTAGAAAATAGCTTTGTAATTTCTTATTGATATCAATGAAATTTAGTTACATTTGTTCTTAAATATCTTCTCCTTTGTTTTCTCAAATCAGTTTTAGTGTAGTGAAAGTTTTCATAAGCTCGTTTTAGTTTCTATAAGCTTCTCAGAAGCTACTTTAGTTCTTCAAAATCTACTTTACAGTTTATTTTGTTCTCAAATTTTCAAAGAAATAATATAAAACAGAAAAATAAAAAAAATAAAAATAAATAAAAAAAATGTGTTTTCAATTTCTTAAATAAGCTTGCAACAAGCTGTTTTTCAGTAGATAAAAGCTCATCTAAGCTTTTTAGCTTATGGTGAGTTTGTAGTGTGAAACAGATCCAATTCTCAAAACTTCATCAAAGTCAACAAAATGGTCAACTGTACCAATGGAGATCATGAATCCTGGATAATTTTGATAGTTCAAACTGAGTTGGGGAAGAGTTTGGCCTATCGAAAGATAGGCTTCTTTGGAAAATCCTTTGTTTGAGCCAAGGATGAAGTTTTAAGATCCTTGTTTCATATTTTTAGCTCTCTTTTGCACAAGTAGTTTAGAATCTGTTAACTAGAGTAGATCTGCTTGTTATAGTTTGATTCCGTCATTTGTAGCTTAATTAGTGTTAGTTGTATGCTATTATATGATCTAGAATTGATTTGGATTGTGATTGTTTGTTGAAAGTTTGAATCTGCAGCCTACTGTTCATTCTACATAATTGATAATCTGTGGAATTTTGTTGTTGATTTTCATATGTCTATGCTTAAATCAGTATAATATTTCATATTATGAGCATAATTGATAGTTTCATGGGTTAGATTAACTAGTTGTTTTGTTAAAGTTTCAAACCTGTTACATAAATAGTGTTTGGATCTGCTCTGATTTTAGTGTAATTTTTGTTAACTTGTTGTTTGATCTACACTTTCAGTTCACATTAGGCATAGTAAGGTTAGTTAAGGCATAAATTTAGTGGGTTACTCAATAAAAAGTCGAAAATCCTTTTTAAACTCATAGATTGCTTAATTGTTGGTTAAACTAAATCTCATAAGCTCATAAGTAGTTAGAATTGTAGTTGTTTTATCTTAATTTCATTTCATAACAGCTTAATATTACAGACATAATCAGAACTAGTCAGTTGAGATTCATTAAAGTCAAAGTTTCTTAAAAAATCAATAAAGTCAAACTGCTTGTAAAAAGGTTTAGTCAGTCAAAGTGTGTATCAAATTTAAGCCATTAAATGTGTTCAAATTGGTTTGGACTTGTTACTGGATGAAGTTTACATAGTGAACTTCATCTTATTTCAAGCACAAATAGATCTAATAACATTTAGTGGTGAAAACTTGATCTGCAATTTGATAGGTTAGCCTGGTTTTCATAACAAGTTTTTCATCATTGTAATTAGTGTACACGTACTTAGGCTTAATTTGGTTAGCAATTGATACATAGGCATAGGGCTTTTTGGTCTTTAGATAACTCAGTAGTATTAGGAAGCATTTGCCCCCTTTAGGTTTCATCATAGAGCTTGATTGAACTGCTTATTTGCTTCTGCAAGTAGGTACTTAGCTCATTATTTGCTGAAATTTACTAGGATCTGCATTTGTTCCTTTTAGATCTATAACTGAGTTTGTTTGTTATATTTGAGTATATTAGAGCTTGTTTAAGTATCTTACTGTGTTCCTGAGCTTCTGGCTTTATCATGTGCACATCTGCTTATTAGTTTGGCTTATTGTTAACTGCTTATTTGACCAATTGTTTGTTTGGCGTGATTCTTGGTCTGAATTCAGCTTGTTTACGCTTATTTGAGTACTTTGTACCTTCTGTGTCAGTTTCATAAAATTTGGTTACAAGTGCTTATTAATAATCACTTGTAATAAGCTGTTTTAGGCCAATAAGCACTTTTCAGATGATTTTTCTACTTTTAATATTTTTTCTAGATTTCAAATAATATTTTAGAATTTTCCAAAAAATTTCATATTTTTCTGAATTCATTTACTATTTCTTTTCATTTTAAAATAGTTTTTAGAATTTTAAATCATTTTTAATTCCAAAATAAATCACAAAAAGACAAAAATAATTTCTGATTTTATTCATTTTCAGTTTATTAATATTTTTCAAAAATAAATTTGTGGAATAAATCTTTTATTTCATAATTAGTTTAATTTTCTTTTATTAAATAAAAATACAAAAATAGTTTTTAATTCATAATAAATAAATAAAAAGTAAACAAAATATTTTTCTTTTTCTTAATTTATTTTATCATTTTAAAGTTTTAGAAATTTCTTTTGAGCCCGTAGGATTAGATTTGCCTTAGAATTGCCTTTTAGTTGTTTACTTGACGTTTTATTTTGCGTAGTTTGCATTTTTAGGATTCGTTTGCTTGATTTACTTGTACCTTGTGCATGATTACTTGTTTTTACTTGAATTCTCATATTATTAGTTGTAAAATTCAAAAATATCACTTTTTCACTTTTTCACGACACGATTTCACGAATCGTTAACCACGATTCCATTCACCTTCACACGGACTACGACCTCGGGTTATCCGTATTTCTCGCAGATTTCCTTGGACTTATAAATATATATATATTGGTTTTCACGAATCAACTCTATTTTATAATCATAATTTAGACTAACATTTTCATAAAACGTATATAGATTTAAAATCATTTGAGGACCAAACTTTAATTACACAACAAAGACTAATCTCCACCTTCCATCTTTATTTGATCATGAATAAGATTAATTCCAACAATTTAAAAACCCACTTTCATCCTTTTTTTTTCAAATATTAATATCTTTCAAACCGTTAATCGTTAAGCGAAAAAAAATATACCGTTACGACGAGCATTTAATTATCTTTTTATAGATAGGCACTTCGATATACTTTCAACAAAATTATTTTTTTCGTGTTTTTCACGTATTTTTTCGTTACTGAAATTTGCATGAAAAAATCATATTTGATTATCACATGTGATATTATATATCATGTGTGATTTAACACTAATATCACATGTGATATTACATATCATATGTGATTTAACACTAATATCACATGTGATATTACATATCATATGTGATTTAACACTAATATCACATGTGATTTTTTATGCATAAAAATAAAACGTGAAAAAATAATGAAAAAAAAATTGTCGAAGTATATCAAAGTGCCCGTCTATAGAAAGATAATTAAATGCTCGTCGCGAAGGTGTAATTATTTTCGTTTAACGATTAATGGTTTAAGAGATATTTAAATTATAAAAAATAGGTGAAATATTAAAATGCTTTTAATCTCCACCATTGATTTCATGTTAAATAGATGGTAGAAATGAGTCCCTTGGTATGTAAAATAACTCTCCAACGTTTATATAATTTTATGTTTGATGAATAATTTTATGTTTGATGAATAATTTTATGTTTGATGATTTAGGATCATTTGAGGACCAAAACTTTTTTACATACCAAGGGATTAATCTCCACATTCAATATTTATTTTATCTAATGGATGAGATTAATCACAACAATTTAAAAAATTAACTTTCATCTTTTCTTTTTCAAATATTAAGATCTTTCAAAACGTTTATCGTTAAAAATATACCGTTACAACGAGCACTTAATTATCTTTTTATTGATAGGCACTTTGATATACTTTCGACAAAATTTTTTTCTTCGTGTTTTCACGTTTTTTTTCGTTATTGAAATTTTCATGAAAAAATCATATGTGATTTACCACATGTGATATTACATATCATATGTGATTTAATACTAATATCACATGTGATATTACATATCATATATGATATATCACATGTGATTTTTTCAAGCTAATTTCAGTAACGAAAAAAAACACGTTAAAAAAATAAAAAATAAAATTTTTTTGTCGAAAGTATATGAAAGTGCCCGTCTATAGAAAGATAATTAAATGCTCGTCGCGATGGTATAATTATTTTCGCTTAACGATTAACGGTTTAAGAGATATTTAAATTATAAAAAATATGTGAAATATTAAAATACTTTTAATCTCAACATTGATTTCTCTTTAATTAAAAGGTAGAGATGAATTGTGAAAAAAGTTTGATATGTAAAATAAGTCTATCCTCGTATATAATAATTCTTGATTTTGTCGGATAATATTACGTCTTCCTTCTTATTTTTCTCTAAGTGATATGTACACATGTGATTTTACTTTGCACACATAAAATTACATAGAGTATTTTTGTCCTTATTCATTAATTCTATGTGTGCAAAGTAAAATGCTATGTGTACATATCGTTACCCTTCTTTTATTATTATCTCGTGAGTCATCTTAAATTCTTAATACTTCTAGATTGATCTAGAGGTCCCAAGAAAAGCGTGAAATTCTCAAATTTGACGTGCGGAAAAAACTAATCCGATATCTTCTTGTCCAACTTGGACTCTAATCCCTCTGAGCCCTATAAATACAACCCCAAACGCACCCTTGTTTCCTCACACAATCACAAAATCAATCAATCAATAGTTTTCTCTATCAATTAAACCCTATCTAATAATAAACAAATTCTCAAATCATCAATCCTCTCTCTCTCAAGGTATCAATTCATTCATTCCTTCTTTTTTCAATCTTATTCTTATTCAATAATTATATATATACGCTGTTTTCAATCGATGCAAATGTTTCAGTTGATTGGATTTAATTGTTTACTAGTTAAAAATTGTTAAATTCTATATCTCTTGTGTGAAATTGCGATTTCTGATTATAATCAATCCAATTGGAATTATGGCTTTACTAGTTTCCTTGATTAGGATTGTTAAATTTGTACTGTTTTTATGTTATATACATTGTGTAAGTGTAATTGTTGATTAGGATTGGCAATACTTATAAAAATTTTCCTGTTAGTTTAGGGAAGACAGATTATTTTTTATTTTTTAGATACAAGATATTGAATGATTATTTTTTATTAGTTTTCTAGAGATGTTAATGGTATGTGTATGAATTTTTGTTGCTGGTTGGGTAATTTGCATTTATTTTTCGTTTTGAGGGTATGAATACATCTCTTATAGCATTTATGAAAGGGAGGTGATATGCACGCCACAATCATGCGTATGTGATATTGTACTATGTGCATTTCACTAATGTGATTTTGTGGTGTGCATATCACCTCTCTTTGATGAAATTTAAAGACGTGCTTTAGTTGGTGGTGTTTAGGAATGAAATTTTAGGCGTTTTAGATCAGGTCTTGATTTTGAACTTGGCCGTAGTTGCAATTGCTGAATCCTGGTTTGTGAAGTTTCTATGTAGTGTCTGGCTTTTTGTTGATTATGTTAGGTTTCTTAAGATATGCATATTTGTTGTTTATTAGAGGGATATTTGCACAGTATCTAATTACATACAGTTTAAACCATTTTAACATTATTTCAAATCAATATGTTGATCCATATTCAGTATGTATTGGCCTTTTGAACAATTTTCTAATATACTCGAACGCATTAGCAAATATTGATTTTGTATTGCATTGGCAACCTAGTTTCGATATGTTGGCGCTATTTAGGTATATAAATAGCTGATACATGTGTTCTGATATACATACTGTTATCTTACATTAGGCCGTCTATTCCGATCATAGCATGTTATGCTAAATTGCTTTTTTGATATGACAACTGATATAAGTATCTGATATATTCAGAATGTGTCAGTAATTGTTGGTATTTTTGAGTTGTAATCAGATTTTGTATGTTTTAGTTTCTTGGTACATGTGTTGATTAGGTTTCTTATGATGTTCTTGGTTTTATTATACAGATGCAAATCTTTGTTAAAACTCTTACCGGCAAGACAATCACTCTAGAGGTCGAGAGTTCAGACACTATCGACAATGTCAAGGCCAAGATCCAAGACAAGGAGGGTATTCCCCCTGACCAGCAAAGGCTCATCTTTGCAGGAAAGCAACTCGAAGATGGCCGAACCTTGGCTGATTACAACATTCAAAAGGAGTCGACTCTTCATTTAGTCCTACGTCTCCGTGGTGGTATGCAGATCTTTGTCAAGACGTTGACTGGAAAGACGATTACATTGGAAGTTGAAAGCTCTGACACAATAGATAATGTCAAAGCTAAGATTCAAGATAAGGAAGGGATCCCGCCTGATCAGCAGAGACTTATCTTTGCTGGAAAGCAGCTTGAGGACGGCCGAACCCTTGCCGACTACAACATCCAGAAAGAGTCAACTCTTCATTTGGTCCTCCGTCTGCGTGGTGGCATGCAGATCTTTGTAAAAACCTTGACAGGAAAGACCATAACGTTGGAAGTTGAAAGTTCCGACACCATTGATAACGTGAAGGCTAAGATCCAGGACAAGGAAGGTATCCCACCAGACCAACAGAGGCTGATCTTTGCCGGAAAGCAACTCGAGGATGGACGTACCTTAGCTGACTACAACATCCAGAAAGAGTCGACCCTTCATCTGGTTTTGAGGTTAAGAGGAGGAATGCAAATCTTTGTTAAGACATTGACTGGAAAGACCATCACTTTGGAGGTGGAGAGTTCAGATACAATCGATAATGTCAAGGCCAAGATTCAGGATAAAGAAGGGATCCCACCAGATCAGCAGAGGTTGATCTTTGCTGGAAAGCAGCTAGAAGATGGTCGTACACTTGCTGATTATAACATCCAGAAGGAGTCGACCCTTCACCTTGTTCTCCGTCTGCGTGGTGGATTCTAAAATCTTGTGTTTGTTGTTCTATGCTTGCGAACATGTTGGAATTTTAAGTTTGTTTTCTTTCTTTGGTTATATGACTGGATGCTGTGCTGATGCATATTCAGTACAGGATGATTTCTCTGTATAAATTGCAATAGTTATCAATATAATGCGAGTTTGGAAGTTTAAATATCTGCTATATATATTTTAATCGATGCTGAGTTTGTTTTATTCTGTTTTAAAGTACTGGATAACCTTTGTCTCAATCTTGAGCACTCACTTGTGATTCTTGCTCAACTTTGATAGTAAGACGGATATGCTATGCCAATTATGTTCTGGTGATGTTTAGGATTTGAATGTTTTGCTAAATAGTGTTTTCTCCAGAGAGTATTGTTGGGTCCTTTAGGAATGATTATAGCAATGGTTCTCCTCCTTGGGTTCATCTCGGTCATTATTCTAGTTATTAATTTTGTATTAACTGGTCTTAATATGATTTGTTAGTGGGAGTTGCTCATTTTCTTAAATCTAGTTCCCATCGCCCGTCTTGTTATTTTTGAGGTCTTCATTGGATCTTAGGGATCACATGAGGATTTCACTCTGGTTTTGTAGTCTTTATGTTTTGAGGTATGAGGTTTTGGTTCCTCTCATTTTTATCTAGGTTGTGTTTGGATTGAGGGTCTCGAAATCCATACTTGGTTTCTAGATGAGTTGGGCTTCTCGTGCTCCCAAATATAGAAATACTTCTTCATCCATTCAATCTTTACGCTACAAAACTGCCTCTGTTGTTGGTGCTGGTGATGTGCTTCTAGCGCTGGCGGTTTGCTGATAGTTATATATCAGAATGATGGAATAAGAACAAGCTGTTGTTATAAAGCGTTGCTAATGTCATCTTATACTTGTTCTCGTGTGTAAATTGGTTGGTCTCATGCTGAACTACGCTGATCGTTTTGCCAATTATTATGTAGATGGAGTGCATAAGACATGATCTACATGAAGTGTATGAGATTCTATGTTTTTTCGAAGTTGTTGTAAAGTAAAATCATCTGTCTGTCTGTCTAATGTTTTAGAGCTGATAATAATGAATATCAAAATGCTGATATATGGTCTAACCTCTGTTTGTTGGTAATGTTTGTTGGGACTTGATAAAACAAAAACTTGGTTTGGAGGGCATGTTTGTTGAAAGGTTGCGGGTGGATATTTTAATTTGCTGATACATGGTCTAACCTCTAATTGCTTCTTTTTGCTTTTGTTTTGGTAAGTGATATTTAATTGGAAGACATAAAAGATGCAGTTGCATACTTGTAGTTGCTGCCAGTCCCTATTGGATATGGATACTTTGGCAGTGGATCACGATGCCCTTTGGTTAACATTTGTATGGAATATCAAAGATCTAGAATATGAAAGTTGCAGAGCTTTGTCTTGGTGGAAAAAATACGATGGTAAATGGTAAGTAGCAGAAAAATGAAGGATATGCTGATCTTCTTATTCACAAAGCTTTGGTGGCGTCCAGTTCTGAGCTGATAACCAGTTTGCCCGAATATGATACTGTGTGTGAACTGCTATATCTGTAGAAGACTCGGCTATACCGTTACTGATCTTAGGGCAGTTCGCTGCTTCTAGAAGGTATGTTACATGCTTGTAGGGTTTCTACTTTCTTTGTATTCATTATGAGTTAGGCATGCTTAATAATGTTTTCATTGCTAGCACAAGACTCTTCTTGTTATAGGTGAAAAGAATGATAGGTCGAGTGGGTTCGGTAATGGGTAGAAACAGGTTTGGCTTAAATAATTAATTTCTAAGACAGGTTGAAACGGGCTGGGTTGACCCGCAAATACAATTTATCCATTTTCTAGTTTTTCTATTATCAATCGATGCCTAATTATGATTACAATTATAATTTATCAATCATCTACCTTCTTCTCAGACATACTCATAATAATTTCATATCATGCGTCTTCCCCTGTCAATGGCCATGATGAAAAACCGCCAAAATCTCATCAATCAAGACAATGTCGCCCACAGCTTTGGTGCAATTTTGACATCAACTAAATATATAGCAATTAGTTGGAATTAGCTTGTGTTACAAATAGTATGGTACTAATCTCTTATAGTATCTTTTAGACTACCAGATGGCAGCAATGCGTACGGTTTCTTTATCCATTTAGTTCATGTCTCCCGCAGTTTATGTGAACTCATCCTCTATGTGGGACATTTGTTCAGTTAATTTGAAATGGTCAGGATAGGTAACGGTTCATTTTTGTACCAACTAAAACGGGTTGGGTCAAATTTGTTCAGTTAATACTTTTCATCCAAAAACTTTTTGTATTTGTATTTATTTATAAACAATGAATGTGTCAAATTTTATGACAAAAGCTGTCATTATATAGTATTTTGATCAAAATGTTTTAGAAACTTTTATGGAGAAAAAAATACATTTGACTTTTTTATATCTCTTCAACCCTTTCTTATGTTACCTTTTTAGCTAAATTTGTATATTACCAATGACATGAATATCTTAATTCCTCTGATATGGGATAATTAGACCAAAGACTCAGAAATTAGAATACATCAAATTGAAACTTCTTTGACATTAAATTGAAAACCTGAAGTGATGCTCCAGATTTTTTCATCAAAACATTTCTTGCCACTTGGCTTTTGAAGATTAAATAAATAGAAACCAAAGTTAGACCATGCTAAAAATACAAAGTACCCATAATTTGTAACCCAAATTTTGAGCTCTTAGTTTATTCTTCTTTTGCAACTTCAGCTGGTTTTTCAACTTCCTCCACAGATTCTTCAACTTCCACAACTGCCTCGGTAGTCACGGGAGTCTCTTCTACAACCGGAGTTTCTTCTTTAGCCTCCTCAACTGCCGTCACTTCTTCTGGAGTTGCCTCTACCTTTGGTTCTTCGATCTCACTTTTAGGCTCCTCCACCACTTTAGTCTCAACTGGGACTTCGGTGGTTGGTGCCTCCTCAGCTGCGGCAGGAGCATCGACCATGGTTTCTTCTTTTGGCTCCTCTGCCACTTTAGTCTCGGTATCAACTGCGACTTCAGTGGTTGGTGCCTCCTCAGCTAGGGCAGGAGCATCAACCATGGTTTCTTCTTTTGGCTCCTCTGCCACTTTAGTCTCTGTTTCAACTGGGACTTCAGTGGTTGGTGGCTGTTCCACTGGTGTGGGAGCATCCACCATAGGTTCTTTTGTTGGCTCCTCCACCACTAGCTCCGGAGCAGGTGGTGATGGCTCTACTTCTTGTGGAACTTCTGGGATGTTCTCAACATTCTCTGGCAAGGTGTTTGCAGCTGACTGAACCTAAAACAAACATTCATTAATATTTTGAAAACTGCGTAAAAAATGTTAAAAAACATACAACATTGTATAATCTTTCTCTTAAAAGTTTTTTCTAGTACGCGTCATGTCTAAGTTTGTATCTAACCATTATAATAATAACAATGGTTTCGCATCACAGGCTTTGTAATTTATGCTCATGTATCTAACCAATCACGAAAAATTAAAGACTGGTCACTAGAGTCTCGAGACATTGGACACCATCATGCATGTTAAATGTTAAGAGACATTGTGACATTGCTGTTGTTTCATTGCTACATCACAAAGGAGTGCTTATATTGTACAAGATCAACTCTTGTAACAAAATATAAAGTCGCTTTATAAGTTTAAAAAAAAAGGCTTGTCACGATAACTTGCATGATTAACCATCTAACAACAGAAATGGTATTTGTAAAATGAACATTAGAAGTAGAGTATTACCTCAACACTTGCCATTGGAATTACTTAGAAAGATATGAATTGTGAGAGAACAAAGAGTGTATTTGAGAGTCGAGTGAGTGAAATGCAAAAGGATATGAGACCTATTTATAGAGCTCCAAATTGCTTACTAATAATAAATTATCATTTACGTACTGGCGTTTGGTTCAATACTGAATGGTTTTAATATATAAAGTATAAACTATCCACTTGCTGAATAATGGAGATAATTAACTACAAAAAGTTGGCACACAATTGTAGTTACCTTGGTATTATTGTAAAGTAAAAAATTTATCACATGGTAAAGAGTTCATGGACATTTTCTCGTCATTCATTCATTTGCTATAAACCGATATATGCTTAGTGGCCTGTGAATTAATTCTAACACTTGATGAGTCTAATGAAGGAAGAAGGAAAAATAATAATAATAATAAAAAATAAAAATAAAAAATTACCTAAAAAAAGCGAAGCATTTTTCAACAAAAACTAATACAAAACGCCTTATTTTCTAATGTAGAGATCAAAGAGCAAATATATTAGTTTCTGGTGGATAAATATTTATATTCAAATTGCATATAATCTAACATATCTCTCTAAAACTTGATAAATGTCTATATGGTACGATCCAACGAACCAATTTAATTAGATTATCAATGCAATAAAATAACCATATTATACTACCGTCATGACTGAACTATTTTGAACTCTATTCACTTACGCATGTTTATAACTTAAACCAAAAGTCTTGTGTCCCATATTATCTCATATGTGAGAATGTTACCCAACCCAATTGTTGTGCATACATTGTGAGGTAGTTATTTGCCGTTCAAAAAATAAAGAATGTGTTTTACCAAAATGCGAAAATGTGCTATTAGGAATGGTTACTATACCACGTACATGATCATGTCACAATTTTAGTTAACCGATCTCAAATTGATAGTCTAGCTCAATAAGTTTTGGTCTCGATCTATGGCGGAAGGTAGTTAATTAGTACTAGTTCACACTTCGAAACTCTCTCAAATCTTAGAAGTTGTTCAAACTACAGATTGTTTATACCTAGCTTTCGATTCTAGCGCAAATTTTAAAACTGCAAATGAACGTACTTCTTTGAACAATTTACTTGATTGTCATTACAACCTCGCTCTAAAACACTTATATATGGCAACTTTTGTACCGATAAGTAATTTATTTATAGATGCGTGGAGAGGCATAAGCAAGAATCTTAATCTTGTGCAAATTGACATCATTTATCAAGCTTGCTGAATGTAGATGTATGTACTATCTATCTTCAAGATATCAATTTTTAAACTGTAATTCTTTTGGTCTAGAACTCTAGATTAAAACTATTACAATAATACAAAGCTATAGAATGAATGTTGAACACTAATTTGTAGTGATGCTCTCAAAAGATTTAGTTAATGTTTTTGAAGGTTGTAAAGTATAGATCTTGGATGGGGAAGTTCACATGGTAGGGGTAATGTAATATGGGCTTGATTTCATCTTTATTTGAGTGGAATTCATGTTGTATGAATTGGCACAATCATGTTTTCATGTTCTTGCTTTTCTAATTCATTTTCCTAATTTCTTATTCTTCTCTTGATTTTACTTATTGTTTCTTATTATCATTATAAACTAATAGCTGATATTACAATTGAACTATATTACGTTCATTACCTAAGCATTATTATTATTTATTTATTTATTATTTTATTTTATTTTATTTTATTTTGGTGTTGTTGTTGTTGTAAATTATACATATACGTTAGGACTTCACAGATGTTAGATTTAAAGTAAAAATTAATCAGGGATTTGTCCTATAAATCCTCATTAATTACAAATTTTTTTTCCTTGAAATGACAGATTATGAAAGTATGTGACTGTGTATAATAAGAGAAGCAATAGTTGTGATGTAAAGACTAAAGAGGCACATAATTATGAGATTTATGTTGTATAAAGTATCAACAATTTTATGACATTATTAGCATGAAACAAATAAATTAAATAATGATTAAGATGACTAACAACATGTGTGATTTAATGTCTATATTTGAGTGACAATAGTTTATTGGTTTGTGAAAAAATGAAAAAATACATCTAAGCTTAAAGTTAAAAATGTTTTTAATAATATTAATCGATCAATTTTTTAGATAAATTATACATAAGTAAGTATCAATAATACAACATTCTATTATACATAACAACAAATTCATATCAATTTCTGTATCATACGTTTATCTAGGTTTATTAACTTCAACCATGAAAACAAAATTGCCTCATTCTTCTAAGGTAGCATTGAATGTATTCTCTTTAAGCAAAAAGCAAACACATTATTACCCAAAGTCTTAAGAATAATGGCAATACTACTTTGGATATGTAAAATTATTATTACATGTATTAGCTTATTAACTAAATAGCCTGAGATAACTTTATAGAATGAAAAACTATTCACACTAAACACTTGTCATGCCCCTTATTACCTTATATGTTGTAAATGTGTTTTAAACAAGACTTGAATCTATGACATTTTCGTTGATAAGCTTTGTATATACTGATTGATAGACCAAAGGTCATGGATAACTTGAGTTAAGAGCATCCGTAAATGCAAGGTTGGAAAAGACTTGATAAAAGGGTTATTGCATCAAAGCTAGTAATAGGTTGAAAAGGGGTTATTGAATGAATATGTTGGAGAAGAATAAATCTATTGAAGATAAATGATATGTGAGGATTAAAGGTTAGAAATAGGTTAAGATTTTAAGTGGTTGATGCGTTGGAGATGCTATAACCATTACTTCGTATAAATCTGATAGCACTTAATATATATGGTATCAATTTAATTACCCGAAATTTTAACGCGACGATATGTAAAATGTTTATCAACGCAGTCTAAATTTTACATTGTCCTCAAGAAGATGAACTCATGGACACATTTGAAAACTTTGATACAAAACATGAACGAAAATAATAAACTGCCATTATGCAAGAAAGGACCGAACATGAATGTTTTATATAGGCCGGTGGCATCATGGTCCACAAATGCCGATCATATAGTGTTAAAGTTTTCAATCAAAGGCCATGATGATTATGACGTGTTATTTTCCAAAAGTGGGCCCGTAACATAATATTTTAGTTGCAAGTTTCAGGCAAAAAAGATTGTTGTATCTCATTTCGATTCTTTGACATGAGTTTACAGCTCGTGAGTTTGGGACCCATCGTACCATCTTCTGATTTGCCACATGGGATTACAGTCATTTTCTCAATTCATGTCCTTTAATAGTTTTGTTTAGAGCACACGGTGTTGTATTAAGTTTTTAAGGTGATTATGCTGTATGTAACACCGAATTTAACAGTTTTGTTAGAGCACCCGGTATGTTTGTGTTAAGTGAGTCGTAACTATTTACGCTACCATGCATTACGAGTAAAAAAAAAGTTTGGTGTCACAAATTCGTCTAATAGCATCATATATTCATATAAGATGGTGACCGAGTAATCTTTGTCGATCCCAAATATTAGCCCTCTATCGTTTTCTCTCTTATATCACTTCTTTGTCAAAAAATTTCGTGTAAAGTTATGTTGTGACCTTGAACCACTTTTGCAGCATTTATTTATTTTTATTTTTTTTTAACTAACTACATACATGTCAATAGGGGGATGCAGATCTTCCATGTCGACTGATGCTGATCGGGAGAGGATGTATGACTCCGGTCTACACAACTTGCCATGTAAGCCCACGTTCTTGGCTTCTCGCATTCTCCTGTTTGAAAATACCTTTGAAAATTCCAATGTTTAATATTAGAACATAACAATGCAGTTGTGGTTATATTGGCATTTGGTTTTACTTTTTCAACGCTGTGAAACTAATACAAAATCGGTGTCACTATTTATTATGATGATCGTGAATTCGGATATTTGGTGCAAGCTTCTTTTTTTTTTTTTTTTTTTTTTTTTTTTTTTTTTTTTTTTTTTTTTTTTTTTTTTTTTTTTTTTTTTTTTTTTTTTTTTTTTTTTTTAAATTGAATATGGATTATCTGATCCTAAAAATTGCAAAATATGATTGAATGGAAGTGAGGAAGGTAAAGAAGAGAGACTGAAAATAAAAGACTTATGCTTAACCTTATTTGATGCATCAATGAAAGTCCAAATCGAAACGTTAACGTTTTTGTATGTGTTTTATACCCCGAGACATTGAAACATGCAATTTAATTTGATTGATACATAGATAACTCATCTTTGTAAAGACTAATAACAGATGGTTGATGCTGTATGTATGCATGCAGTAGTAACCATTCCTAGAGATAGTGTAACATTCTCTTTGATGTAATTGGTGCATGTGTTTCTTCTAAACAAAAGAATTTCTTTACCCGTAACATATTTAGATTGTACCATTGAGACATCTTTTTAAATATTTATGTCCATTGCGCTGTCTAGTTGCTGTATATTTTAACAATTTAGATCTACAAATTATTTCATACTTTTTATTTGATGTAGCAAATACCATCAAAGTGACAACTTATTTCTAAAATATAGTAAGCATTGGAGCTCTATAAATAGGTCTCATATGCTTCATATTTGACTCACTCACTCCACTTTCAAATACAATCTTAATTAGTTCTCTCATTATTCATATCTTTCCAAGTAATCATCCCAATGGCAACAGTTGAGGTACTGTCTACTTATCTTCATTCTATACCAATTGATTGATTCAATCTTAATTTTCATATAAAAAGTTGGGAAAAATCTTTAATAATGTACCATACTTGTCACAAAAATTACTTTCGTGTAGCGAACAAAAAAAATAGTCTTTCTACCCCTTATACTCGACTTTTTGTCCTTTTTTATGTATTTTCGTGACATTTTTGCCCTTGGATTTTTAATAATTTAAGGGGCAAAAATGTCAATAGTACATCAAAAAGGCCAAAAAAATGAAAGTTCAGTACATCAAAAAACTATTTTTTTTGTTCGCTACACAAAAGTAATTTTTGTGACAAGTATGATACATTATTAAAGATTTTTCCCTAAAAAGTATATATACTTTAATGGTTGATCCATGCAAGTTTTCAATACAACAGCGCATTCATGCTAAGGAGTTGATCGTGTACAATATTAGTGTATTTGTGATTTAGCAGTGAGCCAGTGACAAAACCTATGGTTGTATTTAACTACTTTTCTTAGTTGGTTACATACGTGTCCACGCTTTAGAAAGGTTGTAAAGCAATATCATCCTTGAACTTGGAAAAAAAGGGCCAAGACAACTTAGAGTTGAATTGCTTCTTAACATTTTATTTTTGCCTACATATTGTATATGAAAATAATCTTTCACATTGTTCATAAAATTCTAATGATGTTTGTTGCAGGTTGAGTCAGTTAACACTTTGCCGGAGAATGTTGAAAACACCCCAAAAGTTTCACAAGAAGTACAGCCATCACCACCTGCTCCAGAGCTAGTGGTGGAGGAGCCAACAAAAGAACCCGTTGTGGATGCTCCGGCACCTGTGGAACAGCCACCAACCACTGAAGTCCCAGTTGAAACCGAGACTAAAGTGGTAGAGGAGCCAGCAGAAGAAGCCATGGTTGATGCTCCTGCCCCAGCTGAGGAGGCACCAACCACTGAAGTCCCAGTTGATACCTTAACTAAAGTGGCAGAGGAGTCAAGAGAAGAAACCATGGTTGATGCTCCTGCCCTAGCTGAGCAGGCACCAACCACTGAAGTCCAGGTTGAGACCGAGACTAAAGTGGTGGAGGAGCCTAAAAGTGAGGTAGAAGAACCAAAGGCAGAGCCAGAGGCAAATCCAGAAGAAGTGAAGGCAGTTGAGGAAGTCAAAGAAGAAACTCATGTCGTGGAAGAGACTCCGGTTACGACTGAGGCAGTCTCGGAAGATACTCCGGTAGTGACTAAGGAGGCCAGAGAATCTGAGGAGGAAGTTGAAAAACCAGTAAGTTGTTGCTACTACTGAAGTTGCAAAAGAAGAGTGAACAAAGGATTCAGAATTTGGATGTTAAGATTATTGTACTTTCTATTTTTAGCATGGTCTAATTTTGCTCTCTATTTTGTTAAATCTTTCGATCAAAAGCCAAGAGGCAAGAAATGTTTGGATAAAAAAATGTGGAGCACCACTTCAGGTTTTCACTTTAATTCGAAGAGGTTTAAGTTTGATGTATTCTAATCTCCTGGTGTTTGTTTAATTCCACCATATTAAAAACTTGAGATATTCATGTTATGGGTAAAATAAATAATTAGCTAAAAAGAAAACATATAGAAAAGATTAGAGATCAGACACATTGAAAGTCACAAAAATGTAAGTTTTGCTTTCCTAAATGATTTTGAAACATGGTACTCCAAGTATTATATTACTACTATATATTACTACTAAAATGTTGTAACCAACTAAAGAAAGATGTTGCATAGTATATGCAGAAAAGCCTAACTGCATTGTTGAATTATAAACTGACATGAATCTGCAAATACGACTGACTGATAAGTTTATAAGGAAACAGTAAGCATTGTTGCCATCGTTAGTCTAAAAAGATGCTATAAGGCGAAAATTGCACCAAAGTTGTGGGCGACATGGTCCTTTCTGATGAAATTAGACAGTGTTTCATCATTGTCATTGACAGGTAGGTAGGAAGACACATTTGATATAAGCTTGTGTGAGAAGGTAGAAGATTGATAGTAGATTATTATTGTAATCATAATTACTACGCCAATTATAAATCGAAAATGGACAAAATTGCGTTTTGCTGGTCAACCCAACCCAACCCAACTGGCCTGTGTTGACCTGTCCTATAAATTAGCTATTTCAGCCAAACCCAAATCAACCAATCACCAATCCACTCAACCAACCCCTCTTTTCATCTCTACAGTCAAGTAATAACAATGAAAACAAGAACTGAGCATGCCTAACTTAAAATGGATGCACAGAAACTAGAAATCTTAAAAGCATGTAGCCGAATATCACTTTCCCAATAGCCGAAATAATCTTACAGGAATAGCAGTTTCACTCCCAGACAGCATCCATCAAAATCTACAAGCTTCGTTTTTTAAAAACACATCTTCTGGATTCTTTTTTCATCAAAATCTACAAGCTCCAAGATCAAGAAACTAATGACTTTCAGCTAGACAATAATTCCATTGCTTGCAAGAAATAAGAAATAAATGCATAGGTAATACACCAACATGTGCCTTGCCCGTAAAATTAAAATTAAAGTACTCAAGGTGTCACATTCTATGCTGCAAAGACACATTAAACTAGCATTATTCAATATTCAATATTCAATAACCATTAACCAATAAGTTTTTCGCCTAGATGTATCCAAACATGTCATGTCAACCAAATTTTTGTGTTTCATGTCCGAACACAGACCAGGTGTCATTTGACTTTACAAAAACTTGTCAAAGATAAAATGTAACAGATAATGCCATGACCAGTTCATAACTAGATCTGGATTTGAGAAATCAAATAATTCATATATTTCAGAACATGACAATGGTGATTTTTGCGTTAAAAGATTGGAAGACAACTGGAAAATGTTTTATCAAAAGATAGGAAGTACTTCTTGAAAAAAGAATATGATGACAGTTGGTTTGTAACATGAAATTACTAGAAGGATTGTATAGTAATAAGGATACATTAGTGTACATAACCCACCAACCTCTGCAACACTATATGAACATCCATATTTTATTGTCATACACAACCATCACTACTTTGATACAAAATCAGCTAGGCCTTTAACATCATTATACTACATTTCAACAGCAGACCGACAACACCAATGAGGGACACAATAAAAGAATGTAAAATATCAGAAAGGGGAATAACTTTTCTGAAGTTTGGGAGAACAAGAAACCAACTCATCAAGAACCCAACCATAGATTACTAACCCATCCCCACCGTTGGGCACATGAAGAAATCCACACGTCTTTGATTTTTGAAAGTTCATCCCCGCAATTAATTTCCTAATATCCAGACAATCAATATTAACACACCCTAAAAGCCATAGAGCATGCAAAACCACATAGTGAAATCCTAATATGACTTATCTAAATCTAAGATTCATCAAAACTTCATACACAAGAAGCCTAACTCAAGAACAAGCAAGCAAACAAATCACCATGATATCAAAGAGAGCATCCACCTGACAGAAAGACGACCAATCTTGCACTCATTTCTAAAAACCTTCCTAAATTCTGTCAAACTCGTATTCCTATATTTGAATACAACCTGCTAAAGCAACGATAACTGAACACAATATCCAAATCCGTAAATGTTTTGCTAGCATAAATTTATAGACAAGCCACACACGAGTAATTTCTCAGAACTGACATGAGGTTTTGCAACATAATATAAAACTAAAGTCTGGGAATTTTTAAACAATAGCTGGTAAATTTCCAAACATGCATTGATATTATAAATCATACCATTAATACTGTTTTGAATATGGATTAACATCATCCATATATCGATTAACATCATTCTTCATAAAAAAAGAAAGAAAACACAATACAAACTAAAATTCCACCTCATACGCAAGCACAGGACCACCAAACACAGGATCCTTAGAACCCACCACGCAGACGGAGAACAAGGTGAAGGGTCGACTCCTTCTGGATGTTATAATCAGCGAGAGTACGACCATCTTGCAACTGCTTCCCAGCAAAGATCAACCTCTGCTGGTCTGGTGGGATACCCTGCAATGAAAACAAGAACTGAGCATGCCTAACTTAAAATGGATGCACAGAAACTAGAAATCTTAAAAGCATGTAGCCGAATATCACTTTCCCAATAGCCGAAATAATCTTACAGGAATAGCAGTTTCGCTCCCAGACAGCATACGTCAAAATCTACAAGCTTCGTTTTTTAAAAACACATCTTCTGGATTCTTTTTTCATCAAAATCTACAAGCTCCAAGATCAAGAAACTAATGACTTTCAGCTAGACAATAATTCCATTGCTTGCAAGAAATAAGAAATAAATGCATAGGTAATACACCAACATGTGCCTTGCCCGTAAAATTAAAAATTAAAGTACTCAAGGTGTCACCTTCTATGCTGCAAAGACACATTAAACTAGCATTATTCAATATTCAATATTCAATAACCATTAACCAATAAGTCTTTCGCCTAGATGTATCCAAACATGTAATGTCAACCAAATTTTTGTGTTTCATGTCCGAACACAGACCAGGTGTCATTTGACTTTACAAAAACTTGTCAAGATAACATGTAACAGATAATGCCATGTTCATAACTAGATCTAGATTTGAGAAATCAAATAATTCATATATTTCAGAACATGACAATGGTGATTTTTGCGTTAAAAGATTGGAAGACAACTGGAAAATGTTTTGTCAAAAGATAGGAAATACTTCTTGAAAAAAGAATATGATTGACGGTTTGTAACATGAAATTACTAGAAGGATACATTAGTGTACATAACCCACCAACCTCTGCAACACTATATGAACATCCATATTTTATTGTGATACACAACCATCACTACTTTGATACAAAATCAGCTAGGCCTTTAACATCATTATACTACATTTCAACAGCAGACCGACAACACCAATGAGGGACACAATAAAAGAGTGTAAAAGATCAGAAAGGGGAATAAATTTTCTGAAGTTTGGGAGAACAAGAAACCAACTCATCAAGAACCCAACCATAGATTACTAACCCATCCCCACGGTTGGGCACATGAAGAAATCCACACGTCTTTGGTTTTTGAAAGTTCATCCCCGCAATTAATTTCCTAATATCCAGACAATCAATATTAACACACCCTAAAAGCCATAGAGCATGCAAAACCACATAGTGAAATCCTCATGACTTATCTAAATCTAAGATTCATCAAAACTTCTTACACAAGAAGCCTAACTCAAGAACAAGCAAGCAAACAAATCACCATGATATCAAAGAGAGCATCCACCTGACAGAAAGACGACCAATCTTGCACTCATTTCTAAAAACCTTCCTAAATTCTGTCAAACTCGTATTCCTATATTTGAATACAACCTGCTAGAGCAACGATAACTGAGCACAATATCCAAATCCGTAAATGTTTTGCCAGCATAAATTTATGGACAAGCCACACACGAGTAATTTCTCAGAACTGACATGAGGTTGTGCAACATAATATAAAACTAAAGCTTGGGAATTTTAAAACAATAGCTGGTAAATTTCCAAACATGCATTGATATTATAAATCATACCATTAATACTGTTTTGAATATGGATTAACATCATCCATACATCGACTAACATCATTCTTCATAAAAATAGAAAGAAAACACAATACAAACTAAAATTCCACCTCATACGCAAGCACACGACCACCAAACACAGGATCCTTAGAACCCACCACGCAGACGGAGAACAAGGTGAAGGGTCGACTCCTTCTGGATGTTATAATCAGCGAGAGTACGACCATCTTCCAACTGCTTCCCAGCAAAGATCAACCTCTGCTGGTCTGGTGGGATCCCCTCTTTGTCTTGAATCTTTGCCTTCACATTATCGATTGTATCTGAGCTTTCAACCTCCAAGGTTATTGTCTTTCCAGTCAACGTCTTGACAAAAATCTGCATTCCTCCCCTCAACCTTAGTACAAGATGAAGAGTCGACTCCTTCTGAATGTTGTAATCAGCCAAAGTACGACCATCTTCCAGCTGCTTTCCGGCAAAGATCAACCTCTGCTGATCAGGTGGGATCCCTTCCTTATCCTGAATCTTGGCTTTGACATTATCGATTGTATCCGAACTCTCGACCTCCAAAGTGATGGTCTTTCCGGTCAATGTCTTCACAAAAATTTGCATTCCTCCTCTTAACCTCAGAACCAGATGGAGAGTTGACTCCTTCTGGATGTTATAGTCTGCAAGGGTTCGGCCATCCTCAAGCTGCTTTCCAGCGAAGATAAGTCTCTGTTGGTCTGGTGGGATACCTTCTTTGTCTTGTATTTTAGCTTTGACATTATCAATGGTGTCAGAGCTCTCGACTTCCAAAGTAATGGTTTTACCGGTGAGTGTTTTGACAAAGATTTGCATTCCTCCTCTCAACCTTAGAACAAGGTGCAGAGTGGATTCCTTTTGGATGTTGTAATCGGCTAAGGTACGGCCATCTTCAAGCTGCTTTCCTGCAAAGATGAGCCTCTGCTGGTCAGGAGGAATCCCCTCCTTGTCTTGGATCTTAGCTTTAACATTGTCAATGGTGTCGGAACTCTCGACCTCGAGAGTGATTGTCTTTCCAGTGAGAGTCTTAACGAAGATTTGCATCTGTATATAAAGAAACCAATTACATCATAAGAGACCATAATCAACAACAAATGTTCATGTATACCAAGGAACTAGAACACAGCGATATGTGTACAAAATTCCATGAATGTTACGATAATAATCTAACGATTTCATTAACGAAACAATCAAGTCCAAGATCAAAATCAAACCGTGTTCTAACCAATCGAAATAAGGGCAAATGACACGAAAATGTAACAATACAATTTAATGGATTCCATAAACCGCTGTCCTACATATGATATAACACATCTTTCCAGCAATAATCATAAACAATTTTTTCATCTAAGATACTAACTATTCGAAACAAAATAACCAAAAAGACGATCTAAATAAAAACGATAATCAATCGATAATTCATCTATTTAAATCGAATGAAAACAACAGAATATGATTGAATACCTTAAGACTGAATTAATGGTTTCAGAAATTATTAGTATTAGCTAGAGTTGGTTTATTGAGAGAAGATTGATTGATTGATTGATTGTAAAGAAAGAGGGGTGGATTTAGGGTTGTATTTATAGGGCCAGAGGAATTGGAGTCCAAGTTGGACAAGAAGATATGGGATTAGTTTTTTCTGCACGTCAAAGTTGAGAATTTTATGCTATTCTTCTTCTATTGGGATTTGGGACCTCACAATCTAGAAAAAGAAAGTCATCGATCAATCTAGAAGAAGTATTAAGGCCATGTTTGGCTAAACTTATTAAACGTAAGCCTCTTAGCGCTTATTTTTTATAAGCTCTAATTTTGTGGCTTATTTTAAGACTTGTCGGTTTTTATAAACTTATCATATTATAATAAACTTATATATAAGCCGACACGTCTCAAAATAAGCCACAAAATTGGAGCTTATTAAAATTAAGCTCAAATGGGCTTACGTTTAATAAGCTTAGCCAAACACCCCCTAAGATACTTGAAGATCACATCAAGATACAAACAAGGATCCTGTTAGAAAGTTTTTTTTTTTTTTTTTTTTTTTTTTTTTTTTTTTTTCCTCCCACTAAGGTAATGTTTGATAACAACTTAAAGTGTCTTAATTGAAAAATAGGTAAGTTAATCAAGTCATCAAATTGATATTTGTTTAGTGCTTAAAACTAACATATGACTGAGGGTCTTCAAATTAAGTTCATCCTAATTTTACATATTTAACCTCCCACTTCTTAACTTTATTTGAAATAAAAGGGTATTACATTAACTTTTTCTAATTCAGATATTTTATTCAGCACACAAAACAACCATTTAATCTACAAATAAACAACATATATCAGTATATCTAGACAAACATTTTAATTTAACATGACTTAATAAAAAAAAAACTAAACAAACAGCCCTAAATAAACCTTATTTATTGAGATTGATTTGCAAACTTTAGGAATTGATTAAAACACTTCATTTGTGCATTAAATACTTATTTGGTATTAAACATTTTGTTTCAAATGCTTGTACCTTTAGTGTGGAAATAATTTGTGCAAACTCAATAAGTTGAAGATCAATGTTCGTGTGTAGAGCTTGAAGCGACCAATCATCCGTGTATACATAATATCCTTGGCATGGAAGTCTGAGAATTTGTGCAAACTCAACAAGTTGAAGGACAAAGTTATGGTCTTCTATTTGAAAGCCAATAGACAGGGTTCTATTCTCATTCTGTATAAGACGAACCCCATGATAAAATTTGATCACGAATCGAGGACAAATTTGCTCGTTGATGTTAAGAAGGCAATCAAAGTTGATTGCACTAAAGGTTGGAGCAATGTCGGTGTTATTAATGAAGGAAGGATTGACCACTCTTCCTACATGGAAAAGGCAACTGTCTAGACTCCTATAGACTTCCTTTTCATCTTCGTCCATGTGTCTAGTTCTATAGATTTCAGGGAGATAGGATGAGGTGTTTTTGTAATCAATTTGGATAGCGCCAACCATGATGAGACCTAAACGAATAGGAAGTGATTTCAATGAGTGATGAAAAATGATGATGGTAATGTTGTCATAATGTGTGCCTATATGCAAACAATGTATAGGTGCCGTTATCTCGACACGAAAATAAATAAACCTTGAGATAACCCAAACACTCTTTCAATATTGCTTGATTGAATGTAGCGGAAAATACATATTGGTTATATACTTCCTTGAACATTCAAGAGCTTTATATGATAATGATGATGAAAAACATTTTTGTTTAGTATTAACAATGCAAGAAAACATTTTTTGTATAAGTGTCCTAATCCTGAGAATTTTTAGCGAAAAGTGAATTTGGGGAGCTTTACCAAAGTTCACTTTTTATCAATTCAAGTATGCAAACTCTATCTATAGGAAGCATAATAGTTATACATTGTATAATCCTACTCATAAAACAAGCATAAAATTCGAAAACCCCCAAATTGGATTTTGTGCATAATAGATGTAACACCCCAATCCGAAAAGGGATAAAGTGTAACATTTTGGAGTCAAATTAGAACACAAGTAAACGGAAATACATTACTAATACAAGGGTTACAATGCAGTTCTAATGAAAATATAAAGGACTAATTCTAAACATTACAACTTCCAAAACTAATAACAAGCTAAGAACCAAAAGGAAAAATCTAAGTCAAAACTCTAATCCATGGAAAGGTATCAACAATGTAGTCCACTAAGAGCTCCTAAGCACTCTTCAC
Organism: Artemisia annua; assembly: GCA_014162995.1. Classification (NCBI taxonomy): domain Eukaryota; kingdom Viridiplantae; phylum Streptophyta; class Magnoliopsida; order Asterales; family Asteraceae; genus Artemisia; species Artemisia annua. Next base: position 31,951 of record LBNU01000259.1, read on the forward strand.
TCAACCCAGCTTCCTTCTAAAACCTGCCGCAATAAAAGAAATGCGGCTGAGCTTAAAAGGCCCAGTGGACAGATATAAACAAACGAAAACTAATAACGAAAGGAAAACGAAGGTGAATACGACATAAGTCCAAGCGAACCTGCTAAGTTAGAAATCAAGAATATGGAAACATAGAATATGATCAAAGGAAATACGGATAATGGATATCAAACACTCAAGGAAAAGAAATGAGTCATAAGTGTTAGCAAAAGAAATAAAGCAAGCATAAGTTAATCACATTAGAGATGACAAGATAATAAGAATCATAGAGAAGTAGAACAAATAGGAATGCCCAACAATATATATACTAATTGTACATAGGAGTCATGACCTCCATTGTACCAAATGTGAAAGGGGTGTATTGCACACACACCAAGACATTCACCAAATAATACTAAACAAAGTACCTAGGATGCATCTATACGCCCCCTGCAAAACAAATATATATGCACAAAGCTCTAGGCTAAGTAAGCATATACAATAATAAATATAGGCCTGAATAGCTAGCTTAAAGGGAACACTGTGGACTAAAACCCACCTCCACAGATAGTGTCAATACCACTGGTGCATCAGTGGCAAGGCCATGGACTCCCCATGACTAGCTAATAAGTCTAGCACATATAGGCAAAACATATAATGGGCATAGAAATAGGAAATGCTATAAGGAAAGAAACTATAGCATGCAAACGAATATCAACTCATATCAAATCACAAGGATCAACCAATAGGAATCATACAAAGGGAACATAGCAATGGCTTAACTGAAGGGATCATAATCAAGGTAATAATCAAAAGAGAGAGAGAGAAGGCCTTTACTGAAAAGGCAGAATATCTGTACCTTAACCACAAGTGCAAACACATCATAAAGATCGGAAGTTACTCCTTCTTTAGCGAATCTACACGATTTAATGATCGGCTTATTAGTAATAACTTGTTTTAAATCAAATTGCTCATTTTAGTCGGCTTTCCATTTTTAGTAAATTTCCATATTTAGTAAGTTTCCCGAATTAGTAACTTTCCGAATTAAGTATGTTTTTCCCAAATTAGTAATTTAATACTTTTAAGGTTCTAATTAACAATTGATAGTATTTAAGGGTTTAAAATGACAATCATAATAGTTTAGAGTTAATTATGTCAATTTAGTAAAGTTTAGGGTCAAAAATATAAATTATCAAAATTAAATATTAAAATCTCAAATATATTTATTTTAAGGTTTATACTATAATTTAATATTAAGATGATAATTTTAGACCCCGTCGTTCATAATTTCATATAATTTATTAATGTACCCACGATATTAATATATATGCCGCGACGACCCAAAATTTTATTAAATCATTTAAGACTCTTTATAAATCGACATCATTTTAACTTCACTTATATACACACGACGAGCATGTACTCATCTACACATCAAAATAAGATTTTATCCTTGTTTCCCATATATATACATACACTTAAAAGACCCAAAAGGAGGACAATACAACATGCATGAATCAGAGTTGACAAATATCACCATGTCTTCTTTTTAAATATACATGACACCATACACAACTACAATGCACATACATCACTCATGTACAAAAATCAATTTTTGAGACACATGCATTTACCACAGCAACCAATAGTTTATATATCCCATTCTTCTTCGTTTAGGTTTTTATCACATTTAGCATGCATGTTTGACACAGGTTTTAGACCCTTAAGTGACTCACCAACTCACATGCACATACATGTACCTCTCGTTAACCCCAATTAAGACAGATTTTTAGAGTTTGTTTTCGGTAATATAGATCGACCAAGGTTGCTAACCACGACACAACAATACTCACAAACACACGACATCAATCAGCTTATGAATACGATTTTGAAACAGGTCATATGGGCGTGTAGCTCTTTATGATTTCATGCAGTTTACGTGATGACTTAACGAGACAAAATGATCCACAAGGCTTACTCTTTTAAACCGATCATAACTTGTTTTATGAGTTTAATGCCTTTACCATATAAAATAAATTAGCAACCTTTCCTACGTGATATTTAGGTGTAAAGCAAGTTTACGAATTAGTATAATAGGTCCATGTATAACGTCTAAAACCAACATATATCAATCTATATCCAATGTGTATTAGCCTTGCATGTTCTACGTATTATATATATTATGTATATAGTTAAGATGCATGATATTGTATTATAGTTCGAAACATATACCTCTGAAACAAAGAGATAGATCGAAACTAAAACAAAGTTCGAAGTCGAAACCACAACCCAACTGTATCTTACGCACGAATATAAACTGAACCCCATCAAGAGCGACAACCCGAACCAAAACCAACACAAATCACAGTCCGAAACGAACTCGCATCTTTGTGTAAAAAATCGTATCTCTCACTTGTGCTGATGACAAACGTTTAGGACTTGTTTAAAAAAAACTCTTGTTGTTTTGTTAGTCTTGAGAGGGAATATATGTTATACGGTTTTAGAGAGAGTGAGACCAAAGGATTATGAATGGTTTATTGTTTCTTGTGTGTCGTTATTTTGAGAGAGAGAGACAAGAATAATATACGGTTTTGAAGAACTAATGAAGTAATAAATAAAAGGAAGTCGTGTTTCTGGTTGAGAGAAATTAGGAACAAATAAAATCTTCCAAAAGGTGTGACTGATTAATTTTGAATAAATGTGTATCAAAATGGCTAACGATTTGGTCTTATCTCCCTATTATATTAAACGTGTGAACTAAAAAGGAAATAGCGGATTTGGTGCTTATCTCATATAAAACGTATGAGGAGATTCCGGATTCTAAATATGTACATTTTTATTTTAACATAAGCTTTATTTATCGCATAATGTGCATTGCTCGATTATTAAGGTTTTAAGCTACTCAGGTTATAATATAACGCAATGTCCTGAATTATTATTCGTTTTTCATAAGTTCAAAATTAGAGGGTAATTTGGGAATTTTAAATGTTTGAGAAATCTGGGTTTTACTACTCTTCCCCTCTGAAAAGAAAATTCCGTCCGCAAAATTAAAATGAAGAGATCAAACGGAAACGTACCAATTCACGAAATGAAAAGGAAGTGATTAACTTGCTCAGAATAGTTTTCTCCAAAGAAATTTAACAAACGGAAAAGATTCTCATGACTCGATCTCAATAAAATAGGATAGCCCCGGGCTCTCCACATAAAACAAATCTGATCCAACAAATACGAACTGAACATGAATAGATGATAGTCGTAAACTCACAAAGAGATATATGAACATCAGATGAATCTGGAAAGAATACGGATGTGAAACTAGATGATAAAAAAAACTTCACAAATCGAATCAGGTTCTGAACGAACTAAGGATCTTGCTAAAATCAGAGGAGCATATATCGAATTACCAGTCATACCAAAAGTCTCTAAAGAGGTTTGTAACCTATTCGTAATGACGATTAACTAAGCTTACATCGGAGTATCGAATCGTATCGGAATGTAAAATGGGATAGATAGGATAACCGCACGAAAATGAATCTAAGGATTAATGTATCACGAACCAAATCTTACATATATGCCAAAATGTCATAACTCTTCTATACGGAACATCATACCAGACACACAAATTCCTGGTTTAAAGTTTCAAAATTTCTCTTACACAATGATAACTAATCTATTAGTCATTGTAATCGACTCCGAACATTCAATAAGCAGCTTCCCGACTTAATTCAACCAGAAGGTGTTCTACATCTCCGTTCATACAAAATCTGAAAGGAAAACCCTTGTCACTTGCATGACATAAATCTTAATGAGCAAACACAACCAGACCAACCACTGGTCAAATTTCCTGCTCAAACCTTCTTCCAAGTTCGAATAGTTGTTCTGCTTATCCATCAGTCTGTAGGTGAATAGAATTACTATACTTGAGTCTGGTCCCTCAAGCCTTCAGTAGTCCTTCCTAAGAATGTGACGTAAAATGCGAATCTCTGACATGATCACTGCAGGTGCGCCATGTAATTGAATAATCTTCTGTCGAAGGATTTATGCCCACTTGCTAACTGAATACACATTCTAAGAGGCAAAATGAGCTGACTTAATCAAACGATCCATCACCACTCAAATTATATCATTCTTCTCCAATGTGCGAGGAGGTTTCGTTACAAGGTTCATGAAAAGTCTAATCCTACTTCTAAGTCGGAAAGTCCATAAGTTAAAGGAACTCCCTTGCATGCTGAAGTTCAATCTTGACTTGTAACATACTAAGCACATCGTCACTAATGTAATCACAACCAGTTTCATGCCATTCCCTCTGATAATCTGCTTAGATCCCTTATACATCTTAGTACAACTAAGAGGGATAGAGAAAGTAAAACTGTGCCTCAATCATAACAGTTCTCTCCAGTCTTCTAGCACAGATCATAGTTCGCAATCTTGCTCCTGAGCTTCTAAAATTTGGAATTGGATTCAACCTTCATGTTCGCCACGACTCAACTTCCCTGAGTTCTAAGTCTTGATTTTCTTAAGCTCAATCTCCAAGACAAACCGAACTTCAAATTTCTTCTTAAATGCATCTGCCACCAAATTTACCTTGTAAGACATGTCTTCCAATCTTAAGATCAACCACACTGCCGCCAATTCCAAGTCATGCATTGAATAATTCTCCTCAAACGGTTATAATTGTCTTGATGCGTAAGCAATAACCTTCCCGTGCTGCATAATGGCATAACCAAGTCTCTTCTTGAAACGTCCCAAAATTGGTACTACCTGAAAGTATGAAAGTTGAAGCTATTTTCTATTTCAGCTCAAAACTCTGTTCTCATCCAAACTAAGCTTCTCTTCTTTACTCATAAAATTCCTCAACGGTAACGCAAGTCGTGAACATCTTCCAACCAATATCATGCTTCCAGAATATACAAATGATCCCCATGTTTCCAACATAATATGAAAATGATTCTCATGTTTCTCCTTCGTCTCTGAATGTACTAATATGTCATACTATGACCAATTTGTCTAAGTACTCCCGAAAGACACGATTCATCAAATTCAATAAACAGTCAAAGATTAGCTAATACTATTAGCATCATTAACAGTCATAGTGGCTGATACGAATACGAAATGAATTTTTTTTGAATAACTTCAAGCCATAAATCCATCTAAAGGAAAACTCCGCATCCTAAAGTTGATCAGATACATCGTCGATTCGAGGTAGGGAATAATGTGTTCAAATAGTGATACAGTTCAGCTTCTAGAAGTCAATACATAATCTCCTGCTACCATCTTTCTTCATCGCCAAAAAAAAACTAAAGCACTCCAAGGAGATACACTAAGACAACAAACCATTTCATAGCTTTTTGGTTGCCACTCCTCCAGTTCTCTCAATTCGGGTGGTACTGTTCAATATGGAGTTTCAAAATCAGGCAAAACATTGTCCTATACGGATAGGGTTCTGTCTCATCAAACTTAACTATTCTCAGGCACTCCTCAAAGATATCCTATGATCCCCATAAGTTCAAGTTATATGATGTAATTATTATCACGTTGGCCAGGCGTCATAATACTTGCATCATATAAACATGCCTTTATTGTAATCATATTCTACCTCGAGTCGTAACNTCTTCCAATCTTAAGATCAACCACACTGCCGCCAATTCCAAGTCATGCATTGAATAATTCTCCTCAAACGGTTATAATTGTCTTGATGCGTAAGCAATAACCTTCCCGTGCTGCATAATGGCATAACCAAGTCTCTTCTTGAAACGTCCCAAAATTGGTACTACCTGAAAGTATGAAAGTTGAAGCTATTTTCTATTTCAGCTCAAAACTCTGTTCTCATCCAAACTAAGCTTCTCTTCTTTACTCATAAAATTCCTCAACGGTAACGCAAGTCGTGAACATCTTCCAACCAATATCATGCTTCCAGAACATACAAATGATCCCCATGTTTCCAACATAATATGAAAATGATTATCATGTTTCTCCTTCGTCTCTGAATGTACTAATATGTCATACTATGACCAATTTGTCTAAGTACTCCCGAAAGACACGATTCATCAAATTCAATAAACAGTCAAAGATTAGCTAATACTATTAGCATCATTAACAGTCATAGTGGCTGATACGAATACGAAATGAATTTTTTTTAATAACTTCAAGCCATAAATCCATCTAAAGGAAAACTCCGCATCCTAAAGTTGATCAGATACATCGTCGATTCGAGGTAGGGAATAATGTGTTCAAATAGTGATACAGTTCAGCTTCTAGAAGTCAATACATAATCTCCTGCTACCATCTTTCTTCATCACCAAAAAAAAAACTAAAGCACTCCAAGGAGATACACTAAGACAACAAACCATTTCATAGCTTTTTGGTTGCCACTCCTCCAGTTCTCTCAATTCGGGTGGTGCTGTTCAATATGGAGTTTCAAAATCAGGCAAAACATTGTCCTATACGGATAGGGTTCTGTCTCATCAAACTTAACTATTCTCAGGCACTCCTCAAAGATATCCTATGATCCCCATAAGTTCAAGTTATATGATGTAATTATTATCACGTTGGCCAGGCGTCATAATACTTGCATCATATAAACATGCCTTTATGGTAATCATATTCTACCTCGAGTCGTGACTAAACATTTTCTCAGTACTAAGTCAAATCAAATTCATAATCGGTGGAAAATCTGGGTGGTTCATTCAGGGATTCATTGGAAGAATTTAGATTGCAAAATGACTCTCAAAGTGAGATTCATCCCACTGGAAACAAGAATAGATGCTAGTAAAACTCCACAACCGCGAAAGTAACATACGAGTTTCCAGGGTAGTAAGGATAACAAAAGTTTAACAATCAGAAATCATGACAAAAATAAATCAGAGTGGTTCAAAATGTCAAAGGAGAGACGTAGTATGAGAGTAGTTAGCATCTTGATGCTCAGTCCACCAGTCAATATCAGAATGACAGTCGAATTTAAACTTTCCAAGGAAAGGCAGATCAGCATAGCGAATCTTATCATTCAGTAGTGAGGAATAATATTCCTATTCTCGTGGTTGATCACCACAAGATTTCTCATAGGAATACAACTGGATAAGGCAAAATCTAATGATGTAGGGGAAACTTAAATATGCTTATCAAAAGCAAGAGATTTCACAGAACGTGTCAAACACGTCATGATCATAGAAATTCTCAGAGTGCATGTAGAGGCATCTAAAGGGTTAACAAATGAATCAGAGGTTGAAATCAAAGAAGATAAAGCTTATGTAATGTCAAACATTACCGCAAAATTCTCAACGCATTCTAAACTTACTTGGTCTCTAAACTCATGTTATGCAAAATAATAGGCTTCAAATCTCCAGAAGGAGAAATCTAAAAATGCTCAACTAAAAGTAAGGCACGAATCAGAGTGATGCGGAAGCAACGATACCTAAACAAATGCCCTATAGTCTACCCAATCCTCACCGGTCATAACTTAAGTTTCAAAGTGGAAATCCTAACGCAAGTTCTCAAAGGTTGTTTCATAACTCCAATGGTGCAAAACTTAGCGGGCCTAAAAATCACAGTTCATAGCCTAAGCTCTATGGGTTTTGAATCCGCCGATCAAACCTGTCTCTGATACCAAAATTGTAACACCCCAACCCGAAAAGGGATAAAGTGTAACTTTTTGGAGTCAAATCAGAACACAAGTAAATGGAAATACATTACTAATACAAGGGTTACAATGCAGTTCTAATGAAAATATAAAGGACTAATTCTAAACATTACAACTTCCAAAACTAATAACAAGCTAAGAACAAAAAGGAAAAATCTAAGTCAAAAATCTAATCCATGGAAAGGTATCAACAATCTAGTCCACTAAGAGCTCCTAAGCACTCTTCACTCAACCCAGCTTCCTTCTAAAACCTGCCGCAAGAAAAGAAATGCGGCTGAGCTTAAAAAGCCCAGTGGACAGATATAATTCGACATCATTTTAACTTCACTTATATACACACGACGAGCATGTACTCATCTACACATCAAAATAAGATTTTATCCTTGTTTCCCATATATATACATACACTTAAAAGACCCAAAAGGAGGACAATACAACATGCATGAATCAGAGTTGACAAATATCACCATGTCTTCTTTTTAAATATACATGACACCATACACAACTACAATGCACATACATCACTCATGTACAAAAATCAATTTTTGAGACACATGCATTTACCACAGCAACCAATAGTTTATATATCCCATTCTTCTTCGTTTAGGTTTTTATCACATTTAGCATGCATGTTTGACACAGGTTTTAGACCCTTAAGTGACTCACCAACTCACATGCACATACATGTACCTCTCGTTAACCCCAATTAAGACAGATTTTTAGAGTTTGTTTTCGGTAATATAGATCGACCAAGGTTGCTAACCACGACACAACAATACTCACAAACACACGACATCAATCAGCTTATGAATACGATTTTGAAACAGGTCATATGGGCGTGTAGCTCTTTATGATTTCATGCAGTTTACGTGATGACTTAACGAGACAAAATGATCCACAAGGCTTACTCTTTTAAACCGATCATAACTTGTTTTATGAGTTTAATGCCTTTACCATATAAAATAAATTAGCAACCTTTCCTACGTGATATTTAGGTGTAAAGCAAGTTTACGAATTAGTATAATAGGTCCATGTATAACGTCTAAAACCAACATATATCAATCTATATCCAATGTGTATTAGCCTTGCATGTTCTACGTATTATATATATTATGTATATAGTTAAGATGCATGATATTGTATTATAGTTCGAAACATATACCTCTGAAACAAAGAGATAGATCGAAACTAAAACAAAGTTCGAAGTCGAAACCACAACCCAACTGTATCTTACGCACGAATATAAACTGAATCCCATCAAGAGCGACAACCCGAACCAAAACCAACACAAATCACAGTCCGAAACGAACTCGCATCTTTGTGTAAAAAGTCGTATCTCTCACTTGTGCTGATGACAAACGTTTAGGACTTGTTTAAAAAAAACTCTTGTTGTTTCGATAGTCTTGAGAGGGAATATATGTTATACGGTTTTAGAGAGAGTGAGACCAAAGGATTATGAATGGTTTATTGTTTCTTGTGTGTCGTTATTTTGAGAGAGAGACAAGAATAATATATGGTTTTGAAGAACTAATGAAGTAATAAATAAAAGGAAGTCGTGTTTCAAGAAATTAGGAACAAATCAAATCTTCCAAAAGGTGTGACTGATTAATTTTGAATAAATGTGTATCTTCTCAAAATGGCTAACGATTTGGTCTTATCTCCCTATTATATTAAACGTGTGAACTAAAAAGGAAATAGCGGATTTAGTGCTTATCTCATATAAAACGTGTGAGGAGATTCCGGATTCTAAATGTGTACATTTTTATTTTAACATAAGCTTTATTAATCGCATAATGTGCATTGCTCGATTATTAAGGTTTTAAATTACTCAAGTTATAATATAACGCAATGTTCTGAATTATTATTCGTTTTTCATAAGTTCAAAATTAGAGGGTAATTTGGGAATTTTAAATGTTTGAGAAATCTGGGTTTTACAATAGAAGCCCTAGACTCATATTCAAAGGGAAATTGGAATGAATCACTTACAATGTTGTTAGGAATGAAGAATTGATGATGAATTAACCATCAGAGTAATTGACGATTGAGTGGTAGTGAGTGGTTTTCGCTTTTGTTTCTAGAGTGGAAAGAAAAGTGAGTGAGTTATGTGTTTTTAGGCACTAATATGTTTTTGATATCAGACCCACAGATCCTTTGCTAAGGCATACGGATCCCTTCTGTGGCTACCTGATGCTATAAANGGAATATATGTTATACGGTTTTAGAGAGAGTGAGACCAAAGGATTATGAATGGTTTATTGTTTCTTGTGTGTCGTTATTTTGAGAGAGAGACAAGAATAATATATGGTTTTGAAGAACTAATGAAGTAATAAATAAAAGGAAGTCGTGTTTCAAGAAATTAGGAACAAATCAAATCTTCCAAAAGGTGTGACTGATTAATTTTGAATAAATGTGTATCTTCTCAAAATGGCTAACGATTTGGTCTTATCTCCCTATTATATTAAACGTGTGAACTAAAAAGGAAATAGCGGATTTAGTGCTTATCTCATATAAAACGTGTGAGGAGATTCCGGATTCTAAATGTGTACATTTTTATTTTAACATAAGCTTTATTAATCGCATAATGTGCATTGCTCGATTATTAAGGTTTTAAATTACTCAAGTTATAATATAACGCAATGTTCTGAATTATTATTCGTTTTTCATAAGTTCAAAATTAGAGGGTAATTTGGGAATTTTAAATGTTTGAGAAATCTGGGTTTTACAATAGAAGCCCTAGACTCATATTCAAAGGGAAATTGGAATGAATCACTTACAATGTTGTTAGGAATGAAGAATTGATGATGAATTAACCATCAGAGTAATTGACGATTGAGTGGTAGTGAGTGGTTTTCACTTTTGTTTCTAGAGTGGAAAGAAAAGTGAGTGAGTTATGTGTTTTTAGGCACTAATATGTTTTTGATATCAGACCCACAGATCCTTTGCTAAGGCATACGGATCCCTTCTGTGGCTACCTGATGCTAAAAAATAGTTAAAACTTCAAGTTCTTTTTAGTTTAGAGGGAGGTGAATATACCCAGTCTCAAGGAGTGTATATTCACACGGGGATGAAAAAGGAACTACAAATCTCTTCTGTAGAGATTCATGAGTCCTTTGTCTAAACACTTGATCTGAAAATTAGTCAAAACATTTACTCCTTCTATACCCTCCTGTTCAAGGTTCATGTGGGATCAGTTGTCCCTATTAACTAGAAGCTTTCAATGAAATCTTCTACTTATAGTGACAGGTGATCTTACAGGACACGTGTAGAAAGGAATTATAGTTAAACAAGTGAGGGTTTTGGGGGCATGTGGAATACACCGGAAATAAAGACGATGTTAACCATACAATGATTAGAGGAAATTTTTGGAAGAAAAAGTAATTTGGTTCAGGGTTTTTATTTCATTATGTATTTAGCCGATGATGATACGATTTTTGCACTTACGTATTTTTGGAGCCACACATGAATTAGGGGTGCTCCGTCTCCTTATATACTTGCATCCTTGACTCTGATTTGTTATTCCATATGGTTAAGGAATCTTGTATTTATAACGTTTTGGGTTTGGGTCGGTAAAAAGCCAAAATCGTTGGCAAAATGTGCTTCACTAAAGAAAAATAGGAATATTTCGCCATCTCCTCTTCCATTCCCCATTTTTTTTTGTGTTAGCGCGTTTTATCACTAATTTTAGCTTTCTGCCGATCGGGAACTAGTTTCTTAAAAAAAAGTTAGATTTCATGTCCTTTTTTTTATCACGGCGAGATGTATTTCGTTGCAAAAGCGGGAGAAAAGTTACGTAACAATGTAATGAAAGTGACCCAAAAGTCTCGCCGCATCGCGCAGGCATTCTGGCTCGTTAAGTTTAAAAGCTCGCGTCAAGCTGGGTTTATCTAGAAACTGATTTGCTAAATTAATTTGTAATCAAATGTTCAATGATTTAATTTGGTTACGGGTATTACCATTCAAATGTAAGGATGCCAAAAGAAAAATGATTTAAGAAAAAATTGCATCAACATGATTTTATAAAAACTTACTTGATTATAACGACAGTGAATGATCGTGTAGATAACGTGTTATAATTAACTAGTTTTATCACAAGATTAACGATATAATTAAGAACTTCCAAGAATCATTAAAGAACGAGTTAATGTCATTTTTTGTCCCTGTGGTTTGCCGGGTCAATCAAGAATCGTCCCTGCCGTTAAATTTCGTCGGGTTTGGTCCCTATGGTTTACAACCCATACGGGTTTGGTCCCTTGACCAATAATTGTGTTAGTTTGACTATTAAATCAAGGGTAATTAGGTCATTTCACTTTGGTTTTATCTTTAAACTAAATAAATAAAATCCCTACATATAACACCTCCCTCTTTCATTTATTTCTTTCTTTTTTACTTCATACCCAAAAATCCAACATCAAAACTCTTTATAAAATTCCAACCAAATAATTACCATCCACCATGCCAAAACACAAAAATGGTGTAAAACACAAAAAAAATAAAATTTGGATACCCACAAACTCACTCTTTATTTTCTCACAAACCCTCTCACACTTCTCTCTTAAATCTATATCTACCAACCACCACCATCTCCGGCAGCCACCAGTCACCACCATCACCCGCCAATCCGCCACCACCACCTCATTGCTCTAACACCCACCAAACACCACCACAACCACTCTCACTTATCTCTTTCTATACTTTTATCACCATCAACCAACAAACACCCCCTGTCACGACATCATCAACGAACCACCACCACCAAACCACCACGACATCACCACCAAACCATCACCACAAACACCCCCTGCCCACAAACACCGCGATTACCACACCAGAACTCGAGATCCGGCCATCCCGACACAACACCGGCTACCACACCACAAACCCAAGTGTTTTCTTCTTTTTAAAACACGAACTTGAATGGTCTTTAAGATCTTTGGTATGTGTTGGATCTATAAGACATTTTTCTTGTAAATGATATGAAGTGATATCTTTGTTTAAATTCTCTTTGGTTAAAGAAGATTTAATATGATAAAAGGTGTTCGATTCGTATTTGGGAATTGGTGATGATAGATTTCTTGGTGGTGGCAGTCGAGGGGGTATATGTTTATGTTTGGTTTTCTTGTTGTTTGAATTTGGGTTTTCGGAACTGTTTTTTTTATTCACAACAAGAACACAAAGACTATGGGTTAGTCCAAAATCAAATGAAAGAGTTACGGATTTAATCTGTGGTGGTTCTATGGTGATGGCGATTTCGCGGTGGTGGTAGGAGGTGTATATGAAGAAGAAGGGTTACTGCATATATCATGTTTGTGTGGTGTGTGTTTTTAATGTCTTTAAAAATAATAGAAAAATAGATAATAATAATAATAATAATAATAATAATAATAATAATAATAATAATAATAATAATAATAATAATAATAATAATAATAATAAAAAACAACAACAACAACAATAAGGGTGTTTTTGTCATTTTATCCCATTAAATAAGTATTTTAACAGTCAACTGACGGAGTTATTGGTCAAGGGACCAAACCCGTATGGGTTGTAAACCATGGGGACCAAACCCGAC
>LBNU01000259.1:45504-65547 GCA_014162995.1 Artemisia annua
CAAACTCACTCTTTATTTTCTCACAAACCCTCTCACACTTCTCTCTTAAATCTATATCTACCAACCACCACCATCTCCGGCAGCCACCAGTCACCACCATCACCCGCCAATCCGCCACCACCACCTCATTGCTCTAACACCCACCAAACACCACCACAACCACTCTCACTTATCTCTTTCTATACTTTTATCACCATCAACCAACAAACACCCCCTGTCACGACATCATCAACGAACCACCACCACCAAACCACCACGACATCACCACCAAACCATCACCACAAACACCCCCTGCCCACAAACACCGCGATTACCACACCAGAACTCGAGATCCGGCCATCCCGACACAACACCGGCTACCACACCACAAACCCAAGTGTTTTCTTCTTTTTAAAACACGAACTTGAATGGTCTTTAAGATCTTTGGTTTGTGTTGGATCTATAAGACATTTTTCTTGTAAATGATATGAAGTGATATGTTTGTTTAAATTCTCTTTGGTTAAAGAAGATTTAATATGATAAAAGGTGTTCGGTTCGTATTTGGGAATTGGTGATGATAGATTTCTTGGTGGTGGCAGTCGAGGGGGTATATGTTTATGTTTGGTTTTCTTGTTGTTTGAATTTGGGTTTTCGGAACTGTTTTTTTTATTCACAACAAGAACACAAAGACTATGGGTTAGTCCAAAATCAAATGAAAGAGTTACGGATTTAATCTGTGGTGGTTCTATGGTGATGGCGATTTCGCGGTGGTGGTAGGAGGTGTAAATGAAGAAGAAGGGTTACTGCATATATCATGTTTGTGTGGTGTGTGTTTTTAATGTCTTTAAAAATAATAGAAAAATAGATAATAATAATAATAATAATAGTAATAATAATAATAATAATAATAATAATAATAATAATAATAATAATAATAATAATAATAAAAAACAACAACAACAACAATAAGGGTGTTTTTGTCATTTTATCCCATTAAATAAGTATTTTAACAGTCAACTGACGGAGTTATTGGTCAAGGGACCAAACCCGTATGGGTTGTAAACCATGGGGACCAAACCCGACTAAATTTAACGGCAGGGACGATTCGTGATTGACCCGGCAAACCACAGGGACGAAAAATGACATTAACTCTTAAAGAACCATTATAAATTACCTTAATAGGTGAAGTTGGTGCATTTTCTTTCATAGCATTGATGAGATATTTATTCTAATAACATCTACCATATATAAAGATTCAGTACACTAATTTAATTTGCAAGTGTTAATGTGCAAAACAATCATGTACTGTTCAAGGTGATCGTAGCACAATCGATTCAATTGAATGCCCTTAATTATGGGTTAAGGAACACAAAAGGGTTGCAGTTACGAGCAAAAAGAATCTGAACCATCACGAACCACCTTAAGCGAATTAAATGCAAACAGGAAGATGACTTTTCAATTGGATTTGTGATGAGTATAAATAACAAACTGTGAGGATCTGTTTAACACTTTACTTAGTGTTGGTGATACTTTGATTGTATGTTAACTAGCAAGCGGAATTCACCAATTAACACTTAGAAGATTAGATGTGTGTAAGTGTAATAGCAAACAATGAACACAGAATAAACAAACTGCTTCAATATTATTGATATAATACGAGTGATCAAGTATATCACTAGGGTTACAACCTTAAAGCTAATACGTATGAAAGAGTTTGTGAAGAGATATCAAAACCCTAATCTAAGATCTCCTTTGATACGCACAAGGAGTCCTTTACAAGTAATGAATAATCTAAACAAATAGGATATACACAAGATCTTTTCTATACTTATCCTATTACACGTTTATCCTAATCTGCAAATATCATGAGCAGTACAAACTTCCTAATACCACCAGTACTAACTGACTTAGTACTGTCAGTGTATTTCTTCCTCAGTAGGAACTTGTCTTCACTTGTATTTGTACTGATGCAGATAATTCCCAACAATCCTCCCATAAACTTATGATTTCTCCTAAATCACTAAGTTTGTTGAATTATCTCTGATGATGGGGGGATTCTTCCAAACACCATCTTTTCTTCAAGGATTGTGTTTCCCTGCTACACTGTTCTGAGATTCTTTGCAGCAGATCATTAATCTCTTCTGTTCTCTCTTCACACCTAAGCTTCACTGGAAGCATAACTAGAAGAATTCCAGCCCTGAGTGGGTATTCTCTTTCTGCAAGCATAAAGGCATCTACTCCATCTTGTGTAGACAAATGATGAACACTGTAGTTGTCATAGAATTTCCATAAAGTGTTCATGGTATGAGCTTTAAACTTCCAATATCTGACATCCTTATCAGGTTCATAAAGCCTTTGGAAGTGAAACCAAAGCTCCTTCTCCTTGATATCTTGAAGCTTTCCAGCTTTGTGCTTATCATTCACCGTCTTCCATAAAGTATCTAGATCATCCCTATCACATGCCCTGATAAGGTCTTCAAACTGCATAAAGGAAGATGTTTCACCACCCAGTCTTGTGATCTTCCATGTTGATACAAAATCATCAGTATAAATCTCCCAATCAACTATGGGATGTCTGGTTTGAAGTGGCTTTGGATAGAAATCTTCTTCTTTTATCATAACCATGGCGTCAAGCTGTTCTTCAGTTAATATCTCAGATTGAGGTTCTTCAGTCTTCTGCTTCTTTTCTTTCTTGGACTCCATATGAATTCCATGTCTTTTGAGAAATTCAGTTTCCTTCTGTGAATCCATGGGGATGAAATCATGCCTTGTTCTTCTGAACCAAATGTAGTAATGACTTTCAATTTCTTCATAAGTCATTCCTCTGAATTGGGACATCTTGAAGTTAGCTTGGTTGCATAAGAATTTCTTCATTCCAGCTATGACTTGAGCTTTGGAAGGCTTCCTCTTCTTCTTTTGACTTTTCTGAATTGAACTTACCATGTCATCAAAAGCTTGATCATTCTTCATGAGGATGAAATCAGCAAGTTGTGCTGATCTTTGTTCTTCTGTAAGACTCCTATCTGCAAGTAGCTCAATTTCTTTCTGCTTCACCACTGGATCAGTTGCAATCATCAACTCTATTTGATATTCACTAAGTTGACCAAAAATGTTTGTTGATGCAAGTTCTTCATTCTCTAGTCTCTTGGCCTCCATAAAACTTGCAACTTCTAGTTCATCTTGTGCAGCTTTATTTGCCAATTCTTCTTCTCGAAATTTCTTGGCTACTTCTGCATCATAGTCTAATTGTGCAACAACTCTTGGTTTCACTTTGTTTTGCTGTAGAGATGCCTCTTCTGCAGTCATAGGAGCTTTCCCTTTCTCTTTTCTCTTCTTGCCATACTCTGCTTCTTCTGTTTCTTCATGAATTACACTATCAGTACCTTCTTGAGTTTGTACTGGTAGTGTTGTTGCAGCAGTATCTTGTTGAGCTTGACTTGTTGCAGTATCAGTACCTTCTTTGTGTGCATCCAAGTCAAAAATCTCTGTATCTTCTTGAAGTACTTCTTCTGTATCTTGTTGTTGTTGAAGCTCTTCAGTAGGTTGTGGTTGATCAGCATCTTCACTAAAATCAACATCTGTACCATCTCCTTCTTCTTTAAAATTTAATCTCCTCCCCTCAGTCTCAGCATTGGTTTTCCTCCCCTGTTTGGGAGAATCACCATCATCATCATTGTCTGTATCATCATCACCTGAGCTTGAAGAAGATTTCACAATGTTTACCCTCCTTTTGTTCTTCAACTGCTGTACTTCCTCTTGCAGTTGCTCAATGTGAGCACGCAAGGTTTTGTTGTCCATTGCATGTTGCCTCTGAGTCTTTGCTAGATCCTTTTCCAACTTGGCAACCTGCTTAGACAAGGTGGTACATTTTTTCATCAATTCCTTCAAGTTAACACTGCCCTCAGCACTTCCAACTGTTTCACCAGTTGTAAGAGGTGCATCATGGAGCATAGGCTCAGTGTCTTCTCTAGCTGGGCTAGATAAGACTCCACCACTTGTACCCAAACCATGAGGTTGAGGCACAATGAATGTTGCCATAGAAGAAGATACATTTCTGTGTCTCTTCCTATAAGTTTGTGTAACTGTGGGGATGTGAGTTGTTGTTGGAACAACAATGGGTGTGATTTGAGGATCAGTTGGGCTTGCTGACCCAGCACTCTGTACCTGTGAGAGAAAAGCAAGCATAGGTTCTGTCAAAGGTTTTTCTTCCCCTGTCCATCCTTTTGTTTTCATAGACATATTTTGAAACACTTTTTGCTGTAAACAAGGAGTGGGCAAAATTCTTTTATGGGGAAGCAAAAGACTTTGTTTTGCTTTAAGAAAAAGTTGGACAAACTTAGGGTACATTAAAAACTTATGTTCAGAATCTGCATTCTTGACCATGCTTTCAAAAATCATTTTAGAAAAGTTATATTTCTCATGTTTTGAAAAATACACAAGAGCAACAGCAATACTACTACTGAATTGCTCCCATGAGGATCTTTTGGGGCCTAAACAATGTAAAAGTGTATGTATCAAAAACCTCCAGTTTGGTGAAAAAGAACCTTTATCAAAAGTAAGTTTTCCATTTGATACATCATACCCCAATTTTAAAATAGCAGATAAAATGTCTTTGCCGGCCATATCTATTGTACCATCTGAGTCATCCAATCAAAGATGTCTTCTTATGGATTTCTCGGTTACATAGAATAATTCACCGTCAACAGTTGCACTAATTGCAGGTATTGGTGTATCCTCATCATAATCCTTAATAGTTAAGGCTTTAGCAGTAAGCCAAAACTAGTGGAGTTGTGAGGAGTAAAGAGTAGGACTTACAGTGAGTGCATAATGAATGTAGGAATGGTTGAGATAGTCAATGATTTCCCAAAACTTGGGTCCATCCTTCTCCTCTGTTTTTACCAGATATGCAACCTCATTATGTTGATCAGCGAACTTGAGTACAACCATTTTAAAAGATGATTAAGAATGAAAGTATGAATGGTTGTGAGTGAATTGAAGAATGATTATAATCAATTGAGTTCTTGAGTTAAAACTGTTAGGGTTTGAGAATTTAGCGCAAGAGAAAATTATCAATTAGGAAAGAAGTTATCTTTGGTAAAAGGATAATGTAAATATAGAAAAGATAATTTCTCATATATTCAACCCTATAATCATGGTAACAAAACGGTTTTTACCAACGGCTATAATTAAAAATCTGTTACTAACACAACAGTTGTAATGGCTAGATCATCAGGACAAACTTAGCACTATCAGTACTAACTTTGAACTATCAGTACTAACTTTTACAAAAATTTTCAAGAGCAGTAGGAACATAAAATAGATTGAAAGAACACTGCTCCAATATAGTTTTTAGCAAACTAACAACTATCAACGGATTTGATTAGTCTTTACCATTAGCCGTTTGCTATGGACTAGCCAACTCTTCACTGTGAGATACGGTGAGTTGATAACCATATAGTTTTTGGTAAACTATCAACCATAAATGGATTTGTTAAGTCTTTACCAAGAGCCGTTTGCTTTGGACTAGCTGGTTCTTATGTGGGTTAGACATGGTGAACCAATAACCATTTGTTGTGTGCACTGCAACACACTTTTCCATTCCAAAGCACACCATATCCAATGCAAGTAAAGTCATCTTTTCTTGCATGCAAATGTTAGTCTAAAACCAAAGAAAATATACACAAAACATTTTCTACTTAAACAATTAAGAACAAGACTAACAATGATCAATGACAAAAGCAACTAAGCTTTTGGAGCCCAAGCCATTATTGACTTGATTCTCCCTCTTTCATCAATGAAATTATGTTTCTTTAAAATCATAGATGCTTTGTCACCTTGAATTGGTCTCCAAACCCATTGTGTTGTGGCTTTCATGCCATTACCCATATTACCCTTAACAGCTTTCTTTTGCCTTTCAGTATAAACTTTTGGCTTACCAGTAGTAAATTTTGGCTTAATAGTTTCAACTTTAGGCACCCATTTTTGATTATACCTAGCTGTTTTATTGAAAAAGGTTTTGTTAACTGTTTGAGCTTGCTTATAATTTGAAAAATTTGGCTTTGCTCTTGAAATAGTTGGTCTTGGGTACACAGTGTTGTTTTGTCTAGCAGGACTAAAATGTCTTGTGCCAGAGTTCATCACAACGGATCTAGGTATCATATTAACATTAGAGTGAGTTTGATTTGAAACATATTTGTTTACTCTAGGTTGTTTGTTCCCAAATACCCTTGTATCCTTTGAAGTTACCTTTTTCCATTGGTTATTGTTACAATATGCAGCAAAGTGGTCAAAACTACCACATACAAAACAAGTTTTATTTTGCATAACAAAATCACTACCTAGCTGTTGAGATTTAATATTATTCCAATTCCTTTGGTTACCTCTAG
This sequence comes from Artemisia annua, assembly GCA_014162995.1. Taxonomy (NCBI): domain Eukaryota; kingdom Viridiplantae; phylum Streptophyta; class Magnoliopsida; order Asterales; family Asteraceae; genus Artemisia; species Artemisia annua. The sequence goes on from LBNU01000259.1 coordinate 51,870, forward strand.
GTTGTGACCTGTACATCTTTGCATATCTAACATTATTCCTAACTGGTTTTACTTTTTCTTGTTTGACCACCTTAGGAACCTCATATATTTCTACCTTAACCTTAGGCCTAGTTGTAGGAACAAACTTGACAGAGTTTGTTTCATTTGTAGTTTTGGGCAACTCTTCAACCTTAGTTTCATTAGCATTTTCTTGTGCCCTAGGACCATAACCTAAAAATTCAATGTCCTTAAATTCCTCTAAACCAGTATGAGCTAATTCAATACCTGGTGGCACAAACATACCTCTATGGGGAGGTGCAACAACTTTATATCCTAGGCCAGATTTAGCTTTATTAACTAATTGAGCTTCAATTATCTTTTGTACACCTTTAGATGTGTACTCAAGAGTATCTACACTCAACTGAATATTTTCATTTTTCTTTTTTAATTTTGCTAAATCTTCCTTAAGCATACTAATTATAACATCCTTGTTTTCTAAGTCTCTTCTTAATCCAGCTATATCATCAATGAGAATAGCCTCATTTTGTCTATAGAAAGCAAGTTGTTCTTCTACTACACCTAAACCTCTTTTATGGTTTTGCAAATTATAGTAGGTGTCATTAAATTCTACTCTCTGACTATCATATTTAGCCTTAAGTTCTTCTAATTATTTTAAAGCAGAGAAAGATTTAGAACAACCATTAACATATACCTCAGAGTCAGAGAAGGCCATCAGTGCAACTTCATGATTAGCTTCTTCAGTTTCTATAAAGCTCCAATCAAAAGCAGCTCCATCAATAGCTAACATTGCATTGGAAGAAGGCTCTTGCACAGTCACTTCCTTATAATTACATTTCTTGTAACCATCCCTTTGTTGTTGCCTTGGACCTCTGCATTCCTTGGCAAAATGTCCTCTCTTGCCATAGTTGTAGCACTCCACCTTGGACTTATCATATGCAGCAACATCACCTGAGTTAAGAGTGATTTTCTTTCCAGTTCTTTGAAAATACCTCTTAGCTCTTATGATTATTAAAGCTAACTGCCACTTTAGATCCATTGCTTCTAGATCATCATCATGTATCTGAAGCAAGTCATCATTGTAGAGATTGGCATCATCAGCTTTAATGGTTTCATCACTTAAGCCAACATAGCTAAGTTGTGAACCAGCTGTACTAACTTTTGTGCTTGCAGGACTAACTTTAGGGTTAGCTGTACAAACATAAGTGAGATCATCTTCATCATCAGTATTGCAATCTTTTGTAGATGATAAGAATGCTATGTTTCCAGATGCTGTGCTTGAATTCCCTAACTTCTTCACCTTTGGCTCATCAATCTTGAGGTTGTTGTAGAGATCATTGAGAGTCATCTTCTCCAGATCTGGTTTATGTTGATAAACAACCACATAAGTTTGCCATTCGAAAGACAAACTATTTAGAAACTTCATGTTGAGTTCCTACTGAGGAATGGTGACCTTTAACACAACCAATTGGGTCACAATCTTCTGTAACCTGCTAAAGACATGATCAAGAGATTCATTGCTTGTAGCAGTGAAGTTCTCATAGTTTTGTCTTAGAAGAGTCTTCTGAGTCTTCTTGGTGGCTTCATTCCCACCAAAACTTTCAACAATGGCTTCAAAGAGTTCTTTAGCAGTTGCATAACTACTAAAGTTCAAAACTTGATCATTGGGCATAGCTATAAGCAAGAGATGCTTAGCTTTGAGACCATTCATCCATTTTGCTCTTTCATCAGTGGTTACAGGCACAGTGTTAAGCTTAGTTGATTTTGTTCCATCAGTATTGATGACTTTAGAAGTATATTCTTTCCATGAATCAACATTCTGGATGATATCCCATAGTGCATAATCTTACACCATGAAGTATTGCTCAATTCTGAGTCTCCAGAGATCATACTCATTCTGCTTGAGTATGGGTAGCTTTGCTGTTGTAGAGGATGATTGAGTGGTCTCCATGTCCATCTTCTTGTAAGTAAAACAAGAACTTTATCTTCTGGATCTTCTAATTCAAAGTATCAGAACCTGGCTTTGATACCACTTGTGAGGATCTATTTAACACTTTACTTAGTATTACTTTGATTGTTTGTTAACTAGCAAGCGGAATTCACCAATTAACACTTAGAAGATTAGATGTGTGTAAGTGTAATAGCAAACAATGAACACAGAATAAACAAACTGCTTCAATATTATTGATATAATACGAGTGATCAAGTATATCACTAGGGTTACAACCTTGAAGCTAATACGTATGAAAGAGTTTGTGAAGAGATATCAAAACCCTAATCTAGGATCTCCTTTTATAGGCACAAGGAGTCCTTTACAAGTAATGAATAATTTAAACAAATAGGATATACACAAGATCTTTTCTATACTTATCCTATTACACATTTATCCTAATCTGCAAATATCATGAGCAGTACAAACTTCCTAATACTACCAGTACTAACTGACTTAGTACTGTCAGTGTATTTCTTCATCAGTAGGAACTTGTCTTCACTTGTATTTGTACTGATGCAGATAATTCCCAACATAAACTATCTTAGTCCATCTCCAAACAATACTTATATGGTAACAGTTAAATGTTCACCACTGCCAATCCCAAGTCCAAAACACAACCAAAACCAACTCCGTATCTATCCTAAATCCCATCCACCTCATGTTACAATCACTAAACCAATACTGGAAACAAAATATAATGTCAAATGATATCATATTCTTCTTTTCATGTGTTACAAAAGCATATCAGACCTCCAAGTCCATAAACACGAAAGAACTTATCATCATCGATCTTTTTTAATCTTTGAAATTAAAGTAAGAACAAAACCTTATGGTTTCATCCATTCCTTTCTTTCGGCTATCAAAACACGAGACCAACAACAAAACGAAACAAACAAGATGAACCTACTCGAGACCCTCCAAAGGATCGTGAAGCCATAAAGTGCTTTCTTGATTCATATTATACTACAAATGACAAACAAGGCAAAGGTACAGTTGTGAGTTAGAGTTTGTGATGTCTGATACATAGGGTGCGTTGAATGATGATAGATAATGAGATGAGATGAGTTTTTGTGTTGCGATTAGAAGTAGATTAGATCGGTTTAGATGATGATCTTGATGAAAAAGATGAAGAGGTGAGAGGATAAGTGGTAGGTGGATTATATTATGTATGTGCCAGGGTTAAGGTAAAATGAAAAAAATTGGGGTATACACAAGATTATATCACAACCGTTTATGGTGTTTTTTGGATCGAGTATTGTGATTTGTGTATTAGGCTTTTACGGGGCTTATTGCTTTATCTGATTGAAATTTTGAGGAATTTTAGGATCGGGTTTTAATGAGATGAGAGTGTTTATTTGTTTTTGTGTTTATTTTTGTAATGTGAGAAAAGATTTGAAATGAAGGAAAGATGTGATATTGCTAAACATGTATTTGAGTATTTCACATGCCTTAATCCATGTTTATCGGTCTCCTAGACATGGAAATTGCAAACTTGACAAACGACAATATGATTGTTTTTCTTAGGACATATGTACTTTAGTGGTTACACCGCAGAAAGAGTGCTCAGTATGGGTACCATTGGACACATAAGCAAGAGTTCAATAAATAACATCATATTTACGCAACAAACATTTGCCTAGTNATTAATGAATAATTTAAACAAATAGGATATACACAAGATCTTTTCTATACTTATCCTATTACACATTTATCCTAATCTGCAAATATCATGAGCAGTACAAACTTCCTAATACTACCAGTACTAACTGACTTAGTACTGTCAGTGTATTTCTTCATCAGTAGGAACTTGTCTTCACTTGTATTTGTACTGATGCAGATAATTCCCAACACAAACTATCTTAGTCCATCTCCAAACAATACTTATATGGTAACAGTTAAATGTTCACCACTTCCAATCCCAAGTCCAAAACACAACCAAAACCAACTCCGTATCTATCCTAAATCCCATCCACCTCATGTTACAATCACTAAACCAATACTGGAAACAAAATATAATGTCAAATGATATCATATTCTTCTTTTCATGTGTTACAAAAGCATATCAGACCTCCAAGTCCATAAACACGAAAGAACTTATCATCATCGATCTTTTTTAATCTTTGAAATTAAAGTAAGAACAAAACCTTATGGTTTCATCCATTCCTTTCTTTCGGCTATCAAAACACGAGACCAACAACAAAACGAAACAAACAAGAAAACACGAGACCAACAACAAAATGAAACAAACAAGATGAACCTACTCGAGACCCTCCAAAGGATCGTGAAGCCATAAAGTGCTTTCTTGATTCATATTATACTACAAATGACAAACAAGGCAAAGGTACAGCTGTGAGTTAGAGTTTGTGATGTCTGATACATAGGGTGCGTTGAATGATGATAGATAATGAGATGAGATGAGTTTTTGTGTTGCGATTAGAAGTAGATTAGATCGGTTTAGATGATGATCTTGATGAAAAAGATGAAGAGGTGAGAGGATAAGTGGTAGGTGGATTATATTATGTATGTGCCAAGGTTAAGGTAAAATGAAAAAAATTGGGGTATACACAAGATTATATCACAACCGTTTATGGTGTTTTTTGGATCGAGTATTGTGATTTGTGTATTAGGCTTTTACGGGGCTTATTGCTTTATCTGATTGAAATTTTGAGGAATTTTAGGATTGGGTTTTAATGAGATGAGAGTGTTTATTTGTTTTTGTGTTTATTTTTGTAATGTGAGAAAAGATTTGAAATGAAGGAAAGATGTGATATTGCTAAACATGTATTTGAGTATTTCACATGCCTTAATCCATGTTTATCGGTCTCCTAGACATGGAAATTGCAAACTTGACAAACGACAATATGATTGTTTTTCTTAGGACATATGTACTTTAGTGGTTACACCGCAGAAAGAGTGCTCAGTATGGGTACTATTGGACACATAAGCAAGAGTTCAATAAATAACATCATATTTACGCAACAAACATTTGCCTACTTTTTTTTTTTTTTTTTTTTTTTTTTTTTAGTTTAGTTTAGTTTAGATAAAACAATGAATAGCTATGATTTGTTATTTGAATCTATGACAAATATATATCGATCTCAACTCTAGGCTCGAATGCTTCGTATACTATACATCTCACTGTTTACACTTACGATAATAAGTAGACAAGGAGCCACATTCTCTACTATATACTATAGGAGAGTGAACGTGCCGACACAATTGGATTTTAATATTTTAAAATTCATTATTATATTCATCTAACGACCGGCTCGTTAATGGGCTAATTTTGGCTCTTCAAACAGTCCATCAGCCTTTCATACATTGCTTTGTGATACATACGTCCAAATGAGATATTCAATGAAGAAAGTGTGGTCAATAGACCAAACATGGCGTAAATATATATATAGTAAGGGATCCGAGCTGACTTTTACGGGATTTCATTATATTGTGTTTCAGCTTTTGATACAATGAATAAAATTTGCGTTTTTTAAAATGAGAAGTCTAATAACATCGGCCATTAAAAATAGGAAACGAACAAACGCGGCGGGCGCTTCACNTGGTGGGGAGGGCTGTGGTGGCTCTCGGTAGTGGCGGCAGCGACGTGGGGTGGCGCGTGGCGGAATACCGTGGTGATTGGAGGCGAGTGGGTGGTAGAAATAAAGTCAATGTGGCCCGATCTATCTTTTGGAACAAGAAAAAGAGTTGCCGGAAGTTTGGCCGGAATATTTTCCAGTGGCCGGATGGGGAAGATAGAGGGAGAGGGTTGTGTGACAAATGAAGTTTAAAAAAAAGAAAAAAAGAAAAGTGGGTCTTTTATATTTTTAGGAGGGGCCAAACGCGATCAAAACCAAACTCATGGGTGAAAACAAAAACATGAAGCGGAGGGGTGAAACTAACAACTAGGCTAAACTTTTAGTAAAAGCACTCGGGCACTCATTTGACATACCAAACGGGCTAAAAAAAATTTGAAACTTGCGCCATTATTTCCGAAATGATTTTTCTAATAAAAACGAGTATAAATATGTAAAACTTTTACAAAATCAATTTATTTAGTAAATCGTTACGTTTTGTGTTTTCTAGGTTGTGCCGATACAATAAAATGGATAACGCCCCGCAGCAACGCGCGGGTGAACCCACTCGTTCTCTACTATATACTATAGGAGAGTGAACGTGCCGACACAATTGGATTTTAATATTTTAAAATTCATTATTATATTCATCTAATGACCGGCTCGTTAATGGGCTAATTTTGGCTCTTCAAACAGTCCATCAGCCTTTCATACATTGCTTTGTGATACATACGTCCAAATGAGATATTCAATGAAGAAAGTGTGGTCAATAGACCAAACATGGCGTAAATATATATATAGTAAGGGATCCGAGCTGACTTTTACGAGATTTCATTATATTGTGTTTCAGCTTTTGATACAATGAATAAAGTTTGCGTTTTCTAAAATGAGAAGTCTAATAACATCGGCCATTAAAAATAGGAAACGACCTTGTTACTAATCTAAAATTGAAAAACGTGACGACCAATAATAAGTGAATTGTTCTAGATTGATCCAAATTGTGAAGGCCGTTATCCCCCTAATAGGAAAAGAATTTAACCAACTTTGGCGTGCGGAAAAAACTAACCCATAACTTTGTTCAATTAGCCTTCTTTCCTCTAACCCTATAAATACAACCCTAAATCGACCCCCTCTTTATTATTCACAATCACAAATCAAGTATTCTCTCAATAAACAAACTTAAATCAATCTTCAAGGTATCAAATAATCTTTTGTTTTTCCCAAACGATTCAAATAGAAGAATTATATTAATTCGTTAGATCGTCTTTTTTTGGTTTTGATCATTGTATATAATCTTTTGCTTTCTGAATTGTTTTTGCTGGTTAGGTGTTTGTGTACTCTTTAATCATGTAGGACTGCCTTTTATTGAATGGTTAATATACACAGAATCACCCGAAAACCGACCCGAACCGAACATCGGTTTTGATAGCTTTTACTCAGTCGGTTCGGGTCGGTTTGACCCGTTGCTCAGCCTACTAGGTTCCATTTTTTTTTTTCATATAGGTCACTGAACGTATGAAAAGTATTAACTTCTTATAGAACACAACAGGTAGGTTACTTAAAGTAAAAATATGCGGGTGACTATTAATGCTGTAATAGTAAAAAATAATTCAGTAACTTAATTGGACAAAAACACAATGTTTAGTAATCTTGTATATTAACCTGAGAATGAGAACATGTTTAGGTATGGTTTCAATTCAAAGATAATGCTTTTATATATTTAGGCCTCTTAGAACATGTAAATTTTTATTTTGGACGTGATTGTTTCGTGGTTGCAATTATCTAGTTTGGCTTTTCAAACAAGTGTCTAAGTTGTTTATAAAATATATGTTAGGTGATATGGAATTTTGTATATTACGAGTTTTTTTATTTATGTATCTGTGATGTATAAATGGATCGGCGAGCTTTTGTTTTTTAGGTATATAATCGATAGATCTATTAGAGGCTTTAGATTCAATTACTTGGTGATATCTAGTGATAAATACTATAACAGCTGTGTAGATTGGTATTATTATTTATAGATTTGGATGTTAATTCCGATGATAACATGTGATGTTAATTTGTTTGGTCATTCTGTTCTATCAAGTGCATCAGCAGTGTCCAATATTTTATAGCTGTAATCAGATGAATGTGTTTTAGTTCGTTGGTGTACATGAATATTTGTTATTGATTAGGTTTCTTATGATGTTATTGGTTTTTGTATATGCAGATGCAAATCTTCGTTAAGACTCTCACTGGCAAAACAATCACTCTCGAGGTCGAGAGTTCTGACACCATTGACAATGTTAAAGCTAAGATTCAAGACAAGGAAGGTATCCCACCAGATCAGCAGAGGCTTATCTTTGCTGGAAAGCAGCTCGAAGACGGCCGTACCTTAGCCGATTACAACATCCAAAAGGAATCCACTCTGCACCTTGTTCTAAGGTTGAGAGGAGGAATGCAAATCTTTGTCAAAACACTCACCGGTAAAACCATTACTTTGGAAGTCGAGAGCTCTGACACCATTGATAATGTCAAAGCTAAAATACAAGACAAAGAAGGTATCCCACCAGACCAACAGAGACTTATCTTCGCTGGAAAGCAGCTTGAGGACGGTCGAACCCTTGCAGACTATAACATCCAAAAGGAGTCAACTCTCCATCTGGTTCTGAGGTTAAGAGGAGGAATGCAAATATTTGTGAAGACATTGACAGGAAAGACCATCACTTTGGAGGTCGAAAGTTCGGATACAATCGATAACGTCAAAGCCAAGATTCAGGATAAGGAAGGGATCCCACCTGATCAGCAGAGGTTGATCTTCGCTGGGAAGCAGTTGGAAGATGGTCGTACTCTCGCTGATTATAACATCCAGAAGGAGTCGACTCTTCACCTTGTTCTCCGTCTGCGTGGTGGGTTCTAAGGATCTTGTTTGGTGGTTCTCTGCTTCTGAATGTGCAGGAGTTGTGAGTTTGTTTTATGTTCCCTTTCATGGTTATGGATTGATGTTTCCATATTCTAAACAATGGATGTTTTCTTTGTATGCTTAACAAATAGTAATCAATGCGTATTTGGATGTTTAAATATCAGCTATTCTATAATCAATGTCATGGTAGTTTTATCTTATCCGGAAGGAGTTGCAAAACCTTCATGTTAATCCTTAGAAATTACTTATAGATTATCGTCTAAACTTAGGTGGCAAAACATATTGTCTGTGGATGCAAAAGTCTTAAGAGTTAAGAGAATATGCTATGTTATTCTTGTTTTTGTCATATTTTTGGGTTTTGGATTTCGTGTTCAGTGAAATATACTTTAGCGAAGAATTTAGGGAAGTCCTTAGAAATGATTGTAAGAATAGTTCTCTTCTGTGGGTAGCTTATCTGTTTTATTAAATTACTTGTTAACTGTTGGTATTGCATATTTGTTGGCAAATGCTCATTCTTGATTTAGTCTTAGAGTCAGTATTTCACTATGTGATTCTGCATGATCTACGGCTTTTAGGTATATGAGGTCCTGATGTTATTTTTAAGATTGGAGTATGTTTCGATTGATGGTCTGGAAAATAATGGTATGCGTCTGAATGATACATTTTTAGTGCGGGGAACCATAAGACTTAATGCCAACTTATATTCGGTTATGGTATTTCTTTGTGTTCTTATGAGATCTTTGCCAACTTATATTTCTTTTCAAGTAGGCATGATCTCTTTGTTTATGTGGCTTTCGACCTTTTTGTATATTCGTGGAGAAGTATCTTCTAATAGCTTATTTTCCAGTTTTGCACCAACCTCTTAAAGCAGAGAACTGTCATGGTGCTTTTAAAATATATGAATTATGTATTTTCTCAGATTCGCTGTTAGTTATGAACAAATCAATGTATTTCTGTTACATTTATGTTGACGGATATCCCAGAGATTTTTTTTGAAGAAGTTTTAAATTATGAGTACGGAGTATAATTTTTACAAGTATATGTAAGGTAAAATGATCTTTCTATTTGTAAGGTTAGAGCTGATAATAAGGAATATGAAAATGTTTAAATCTCCATCAATCAATTATGTTTTTAGCTGAAAGCACTCCCATGTTTGTTTTGTATCTTGTCCTTGTTGGAGTTTGGACTTGAAAATTAAAAAATCAGTTGATAGGCCATGTTTGGTTCACCTTCGATACATATAGGCGAAATGCCTATTGATGTCCACCAAGTATATTTCATATCTTATCTAGACTGCTAGTTTAATGTTACCTTCAATATTATAATTTCACAGGCAAGGTGCTGATATTACCTGTACCTTCAATCGTTTATGTATTTCTCATTACCAGTCTATATTTGATATGCCCTTGTCTAAAAACTTGTTTGGAATATTGAACAATTTGGATCTATGAAAGTGGTAACACGTTGTCTTGCTGGCAAAATTTTTACTGTAAATAGCAGAAACATGAAGTATATTGATACTGTTATTCACCAACCTTTTGTGACGTCCACTTCTGAGCAGATAACCCTTTTTGCTAGAGGTTTTACTGATATTGTTGGTGAAATGGCTATATCCGTAGAAGATCAGAAAGCATGGAAAGCAGGTGGATTATCTTGGCTAAATTGAAACTTAGTTTAGGTCAGATATGCTGGTCATAAAAGGTAAGTTACATGCTTGTAAGATTTCGTCTTTCCTTGCATCCGTATCAAGTCCATTATTGTTCTCATTGGTATACCAGAATGCTCTTCTCACTAGAGAATAAAAGATGGGCAGGTCGAGTGGGTTGGGTGATGGGTCAAACGGGTTTGGCTGTAGTTACAATTCCTAAGATGGGCCGAAACATGCTAATTATGATAACAAATATAATCTATTAATCTTCGACTGGCCTTCTTTTCTTGGACTCGAATTCCTCTCGCCCTATAAATACAGCCCCAAATCCACCCTTGTTTCTTCACAATAACAAAATCAATCAATCAATCTCTTTTTCTCATCAATTAAACCCTAATACTAAATTCTCATTTCATCAATTCTCTCAAGGTATCATTTTTTTTTATCTCTTATTGTTGTTGAATTATTATTAAGTTGTATTTTCCAATCGATTCAAATAGAAGCGTTAACATTCCTTTTGATTAATTCGTTGTTTTAGATCCTCTTTTTTGGTTTTGATCATGTATATAATTGCTTTCTGATTAGATTTTTCTAATTTTTGGTTAGTTTATTTGATTATTGTTAATTAGTTTTCTTATGATACTATTTGGATAGTTTGGCTTTTGAAACCAGTGTCTAAGTTGTTTATAAAATTATGTTAGGTGATATGGAATTTTGTATATCTGAGTTTTTTTATTCATGTATCTGTGATATATAAATGGATCAGTGACTATCAATTTTTAGCTTTCGTTTTGTATGTATATAATCGATAGATCTATTAGAGGCTTTAGATTCGGTTGCTTGGTGATATTTAGTGATATATAACAGATGTGTTATGATTATTTATAGATCAGGGCGTTGATTCCGATGATAACACGTGATGTTAAATTGTTCTCTGATTTGATCATTCTGATATATTCAAGTGCCATCAGCAGTGTCTAATTTTTTATAACTGTAATCAGATGAATGTGTTTTAGTTCGTTGGTGTACATGAATATTTGTTGTTGATTATGTTTCTTATGATGTTATTGGTTTTTGTATATGCAGATGCAAATCTTCGTTAAGACTCTCAATGGTAAGACAATCACTCTCGAAGTTGAGAGTTCCGACACCATTGACAGTGTCAAGGCTAAAATCCAAGACAAGGAAGGGATCCCACCAGATCAGCAGAGACTTATCTTTGCTGGAAAGCAGCTTGAGGATGGCCGAACTCTTGTTGACTACAACATCCAGAAGGAGTCAACTCTTCATTTGTTCCTTCGTTTCCGTGGTGGCATGCAGATATTGGTGAAAACCTTGACTGGAAAGACCATAACATTGGAAGTTGAAAGCTCCGACACCATTGACAACGTAAAGGCTAAAATCCAGGACAAGGAAGGTATCCCACCAGACCAGCAGAGGCTGATCTTCGCTGGAAAGCAGCTGGAAGATGGTCGTACACTTGCTGATTACAATATTCAGAAGGAGTCGACTCTTCATCTTGTGCTAAGGCTGAGGGGAGGAATGCAGATTTTTGTCAAGACGTTGACTGGAAAGACAATAACCTTGGAGGTTGAAAGCTCAGATACAATCGATAGTGTGAAGGAAAAGATTCAAGACAAAGTGGGGATCTCCCCAGGTGAACAAAGTTTGATCTTTGCTGGGAAGCAGTTGCAAGATGGTCGTACTCTCGCTGATTATAACATCCAGAAGGAGTCGACTCTTCACCTTGTTCTCCGTCTGCGTGGTGGGTTCTAAGGATCTTGTTTGGTGGTTCGCTGCTTCCGAATGTGAAGGAGTTGTGAGTTTGTTTTATGTTCCCTTTCATGGTTATGGATTGATGTCTCCATATTCTAAACAATGGATATTTTCTTTGTATGCTTTTCAAATAGTTATCAATGTGTATTTGGAAGTTTAAATATCAGCTATTGTTCTATAATCAATGTCATGGTAGTTTTATCTTTTTCGGAAGGAGTTGCAAAACCTTCATGTAAATCCTTAGAAATTACGTGTCATTGTCTTCTAAACTTAGGTAGCAAAACATATGGCTATGGATGCCAAAGGCTTAAGAGTCGGAATATGCTATGCTATTTTTGTTTTTGTGATATTTTTGGGATTTGGATGTTGTGTTCAATGAGATATACTTTAGCGAAGAATTTCGGAAGGTCCTTAGAAATGATTGTAAGAATGGTTCTCTTTTGTAGGTAGCTTATCTGTTTTATCAAATTACTTGTTATCTGTTAGTATTGCATATTATTGGCAAATGCTACTTTGATATTGTTGTTTGCTTGCTCATTCTTGATTTAGTCTTAGAGTCAGTATTTCACTATGTGATTCTGCATGATCTACGGCTTTTAGGTATATGAGGTCCTGATGTTATTTTCAAGATTTAGAGTGTGTTTGGATTGATGGTGTGGAAAATAATGGTATGTGTGATAATACATTTTTAGTGCGGGGATGAGTCTTTGAAACCATAAGATTTGATGCTCGTTGAGGTGGTGGTTTACAAATCAATAATTGGGTTCTTGATGAGTTGGTTTCTCGTGGTCACGAAACATATATCTTCCCCGTTCCCATCTTTACACTCAACTGCTTCCCTTCATATCAAAATTGCGATGCTTGTTTATTACAAATTAAAAGTGGTTGTTCATACAGTACCTTGTAGTTGTAGAGGTTGGTTGTGATAATGTGATGGTTATAAACCATGTTTTAGTCCGACTTTATTATTATACCCATCCTTCAAGTAACTGCGTTCCCGAGTTTTATTATTGAAAGAAGAGAAAAGATGATGGAAGAAAACAAAATAAATTCGTGTTCCTAGAGTTTTTGCATGAGAGAAGAGAAAAGATGATGGAAGAAAACAAAATAAATTTGGCTAAATTTCTCTCCAAAACTTTCTTCTAAAAAATGGGATGATTTGGAAGGAAGTTATATTAGGAAACTTTTAATATAATACAATTACTTAAATGACCTAATGGGTATGTTTGGCGACACGTAGTAGTAACAATAAGCAGTAAACAGTAGCAGTAGCAGTAAGCAGTAAGCAGTAGTTGTTTGTTTTTAAAACGTGTTTGGTAACGTAGCTGTAACTAAATTATAAGGTGTAAAAACAAACAATTCTTACCGCTTGTTGCTTGTCGCTTACCGCTTCTTCAAGAAGCTTTTAGATTGGAGCGGTTGGCCATGTTTTAAACGCTTGTTGAGGTGTTGCCAAACAAGCAACTGCTTACCGCTTGTCGCTTATCGCTCCTAAACGCTCCAAAATGCTTGTTGCCAAACACAACCAATATAAAACATAATTTTATATATAACGAGTAACTAAAACCCGTGCGTTGCACAGGGTCTGTATGTAAGTGTTGATAGTGTATTCTTCGGCTATATCTAAGTTGTGATGGTATCACACCTTTTCTAAGTATGAGTTACATTTAAAATAGTTTATTGATATTTATATGTAGGTTTTAAATATGTATAAGTTACGCATATTATTTTTTGCACATGGGCTTATAAAATAAGCAAAACGTTATCAACATTTATATCGAGTCCGTGTGCAA